>JAODUP010000115.1:1227500-1461400 GCA_025642065.1 Paralvinella palmiformis | reverse complement strand
TGCTTTCAAAGGTTAACTTATTTTATCAGCAAATAGTTCTGGAATCCAAGCTTGTTTATTTTATTAATTGTAAGCGGACACATTAGGCTGTCTGTTATATTACTGAAGTGATATGGTTTAAGGAGGTTCTGCGATGGAAATTTGATTTGTTTGGTCTGGAATTTAAAATTTCAACAGCAAAAATATGCATTAATCAAATTCTACTTACCAATTTGAAAGGTTTGCTATAAGTAGAAGAGAAGAGCACCAATGTTTACAAACATATAGACTATTCGACTAAAGATTTGTATTTTTTTTTAAATTTTCTGTTTGTAAAATAATTTTCACAAAATCTACTAAGTTTGTGCACTATATAAATAAAACCAGCACAATCATAAACACAAATCACTGCAATGTGATTGGCTGTGTATTTGCCTGTAATGTGATTTAAGCTGTAAATAATCCTAGTGTATGGGTGCCAGTTAGATTTTTGTTTAGCAAGGATTCACCACAAAACGTCTTAAGGAGGCGATGGGATTATGACAGATTTGGAATGTTTGCTCAACATTGAATGGCTTTCCCTGCAACATTCAAAGTTTTGTTCTAACTATTTACTATCTCTTGCAGAAGGGTCTGAAAATCGTGTGTACATTGCCCTCCCCAGTGGGGGCTCTTCTCAATGAAATAGAATTATCCATCACTCTTGGCCCGTTAGGCAGACGAATACATGCTTTACCATTTTCAGCACCACATCCCAGAGTCTATGTCCTGAAGGGAAATAGATTAATTTAGAGCAAAATAGAAGTATGTTCCATCAAGTGCCGAGTCTGTCATTTCTTTTTCTAGGCCATATTTTTGTCTGTTACTGTTTTGATTTCTGAGTGTATATTTATTAAATCAGAAACAAAATAATGTGGGAATTTCATTTTGACAGGACAAACACACACACACACAAAAACACAGGCGCGCGCGCACACACACACACACACACACTTATGCCATATGTACTGGTGTAATATTGCAATAGGTATGTGACATGGTAATAACCCGAATATGATGATAACATTATTATTTAATAGATAACTTGTTCTGATGCCGCCATTGCTTAGGTAGAACTAGACTCGAAAAATCAAACATAAGTTTAACTGCAACTCTCTATCTCGTTGCTGATGATTTTCCTAACTATCGTCTGCGCAAACATGTCATAAATCTCCACCAGGCCGGAGAATTATTCAACACTGTTCCGAAGAAAGTCGGATGGTGAAAAAATGCCCATTCATCTTAGCCATTGTTCCGAGGACACTGGTTTTTCTCAGTAACAAGGCAGCATGCATGCCTTTTTTGTTCTGATGACTTAATACAGTCTCTCCCTGCTTCAAGCTAAAAACAATCACCCACATAATTTTCTTATTTTTGAAACAGAAATAATGCAAAATCTTAATACAGTGGACTAACAAAAGACAGCTTTCTTTTGGAGTTGTGTGCGTTGCTACAATCATTGAAAGCTTGCGAATCTTCATAAATTTCATGATAAAATATGGAGACCGCATAAATAAAACACAGACGTCCTCATTTCTGATGTAACGGTCAGTCATTCTGTAGCGAATCCATCGCTTTTGACTTTACTTCTCCAGTAATCTCATCACGATTCGTTTGAATGCATTACACTGGCCACACACTCTCGGTGCTTTAACACACTTTATCAGAATTTATAACGTTTGTCGAACACGGCTTTGTTTGTTATTGGTATTATCGAAGTGAAGCCGGTACTTTTTATGCCGGATTATCTATGCTCTTCCATCATTCCTCTAAGCTCTGTTGATCTTTGCTCGTTATTGTCGCCGGTAGAGGGAGATCAGTCACCCATTGGAAGCTCCGACTACATCCAGAGGATGACGGATCTCCATTCCGAGATTGTCCTTTATCCTTCACCGACTCACTGTCTTGTTTCTACAGATTCATCTCTCCTTCGACCCGCCGGACTCTGAACCTATTTTCGACCATTTGTCTTGGTTTATTTGCGGGTTATAGTTATATCTGGTGCCGCACACTACTAGCTTGTTGTTGCCATTGCTGCTTAAAGATACGACAATTTATCAGTATATGTATGCCAAAGGATTATTAGAATTATATTATTATAATGTAATCGTAAACAGTTTACAGCATACAGATTAGGCTGAATTGAATTGAGCAATCCCCGAACATAATGAGGCGAAGCGAAGGATGAAACACGTTACAGACATAGTCAGGTTGGGATTTGAACCCAAATTGTAGTTGTTTTTTTACTCCACAGCACTACCATATAGGCCATGGATATGTCCTAATTTAATAAATAGTGTTTTTAATATGGCTAATGATGTCTGGGTTGATTGCTAACTATGTTATTATGCTGACTATTAACTTTAATATTGGTGAGTGAGTGAGTGATAGAATGAATGAGTTTGTGGATGAGTGAGGTAGTGAGTATGACTAACTGACAGACAGACGGACGGACGGACGGACGGACCGACAGTTACTGAGTCATATATTGAGTTGGTGAACACATACGTACGCACACGCACACACGCCCGCACGCCTCCAGCAAATCCAGTGACGCATCATATCCGGTAAGTTGCCTGTGATCAACAGGCCTCTGATATATCCAATGGCCCTGGGAAACCACATCAAACCACACCTAGAATGGCGCCCTCTGACGACTATCTCCTCTCGTTGTCCTGTTGTTGTGTGCGCCATATCGAGGGCATGTTTCGTTCCCATTAACTGCACTCCCCACTATGAGTCATGTGTGCGTGTGTGTGTGTGTGCGTGTGTGTGTGTGTGTGTGTTAGCATTAACCACCGTATTATAGTGTCTGGCAGCTGAGTCTGACACATTCAGCCTCAACAGCTAACAGACTTCCAACACGTTGTCTGCCTGAGTCAGCGTTATGTGTCATTATTCGCGGCACAGAAGCCCAGTTACGTCGTTGAAGGTTTGAAGCTTAGTGCTGGACCATCAAATGACGTGTTGTGATAGGACTCTGTTCTGGTTTCTCGGTCGGTCTAGATTCGGGTTCTGTTTTTAATTTTTTCTGTGCATACATGTATATTAAAACCTGTTAGTTCACCCAGGCTTCTCTACCCCTCCCCCCCCATAAACACACACACACATCATGTCTCAACGCATTGAGTCACTTTGCTGGTTATCCTCAACTACTGAATTATCCATATGTTCCATATGTTGCTAATATACTAGTGCCTGTTTACCCACTTCTAGAAAGAAACCCACTCATCCATCTCCACACACACATACAACCACCCATCCCCCCCCACACACACGCACACAAACACACACACACATACACCCCCCACACACACACTATCTGTTTTGTACAAGTCTGATGCTCTTTAACACAATATTTTCTCACTAAATATTTGTTTATGATTATGATGTCATCTAAGCGGTAAGGATTTTGACATCATTTCCATCTCGTACAGATGATGATGATGATGATTGGTGTTTTACGGCCACTTTTGTGCACAAGGTAGGCTAAATGGGCCGAGCGACTTCCAAATGTAATGAAACGAAGTCAAAGATGAAACAACCTTCAGATATGCCCACGCCGAGATTCGAACACGGGTGGTAGTGATCTGTGGTCCAACACGCTACCGCTAGACCACGGAGGCGTCAGCAAACGAACACATTCCTCTCACATCAGACTTCTTGATATGGCCCCTTAATGGGTAGAGTGGGGTAGAATGGTATATGAGGGTCTACATTAGCTGATAACTCCTCATTTGTTTGGCTTAGCCTTGACAAATTAGCACCTGTTGATATCGGATTAATTATTATAGGTTAATAACCTTAAACGTATTAGTAACATAATTTGGAAAATAAAATAAATAATCTTATTTTTAAAGTCCTTAGTAGGAGTATATCAATTTGAACAGTCAGTTTTACTCCAAGCATAGTCTGCATCTCGATATAATGCTCTTGTCTAATTGAGTATATCAAGGGAGTTCTTTGAGATAACCAGGACCCCTTCATGGAGTGTTTGGCGTCTGTCAGAATATCATAATCTAATCTAATACTGAATTTATCTTTAATAACTGTTTCCACATATACACTCACACTACTCCTCTAGAGTCGTGCCTAGGTCTGTACCAAGTCTGTCCCCGGGATAAATAAAGCGAACAGAGCATCTAATGGCAGAAGTGAGATTTGAATATTAGCAGGTAGCAGACCATTAACGCTGCTTGCTGAACCGATTTTAGTAACCAAACAGATAATACAGCTTCTCTCCCCATCAATGGGGGGAATGGGGGGGGGGATTCTTATGTGAAGAATAACCAGAGGGAAATATGATGTTAATCTTGATGACATTTTTATCCTCGCCATCTGAAACATATAATTTTGTCGGACCGTACATAATAAGCATCTATTTATCACTGACCTGACCTAATTTTCCTGACTGGGACCAGAAATGTCCATTTTGGGCACATCTTCGGCTGCTGAACATCTAGAGATTTCATTCGAATGGAAAATTGCATTTGAAGGAAACTAACTCAACCATGGAAATAATGTGAAAGCTCTTAGGGCGAATTTTGTGATAACGATTACTGACGCAAACAGTACGATGTGAAGCAGGAGTCTTATTCCAGACAAGAACTCCCATAGGATAGATAATAAGATGAATATATATATATATATATATATATATATATATATATATATATATATATATATATATAAAATGTGCGTCTTTAAAGAAAACAATACCATACAAATATGGAATAGTGTACATCGTTATTGTGTTGTCGTACAGAGCCAGCTACCCGTACAGAACCGTACTGACGTCGATGAAACATGAAATGTATAAATAGTGGATGAGGTTGGCAATAATTAAATGTCACCGACCACGTGTTCGTTTGAGACTGGAAAGGGTTCCATGGCTGATTTGTCATTGACAAGCGGGCTTTAACGAGATCCGAGCTTAAATCCTTTATTGTCTCTTGTAAGCATTAATTGAGACTAATTTTGTGAGACGCGATGCTGATCAAGTGTCACTGGGGTATTGTTTTCCAGCCAAAAAAGAATACTGATGCAATTTGCCCGATTATGGCCGCGGTTATTTATTTCTAATAAGCGCCATGCTGTTTATTAATTGGACCGAGTTGTTCCCTGCATTATGTAGTTTTTTCTGTGGAGCAGAAAATCTCCAGCACAAAAGGAAGAGTGCCGATGTCGGGAAGAGTGATGCGTCTCAGATAATCAGGGGAATATGGATCTATAACTGTTCTCCTTAGATTGTTGTCCTTGTAACGTTGAAGTCCGAAGGGAGGAAAAAATTGTCAGCCACCAATGGGTATCTGTTTCTTTAAGCTAATGAATAAATATGCACACAAAAAGTTGCATCTCCTTTTTCTTCTTCCGTGTAGTACAGTATATTTTTTTGCCTACGTTTTGGGTATGATGTATAAAGTTGTTTTTTTAATCTACATTCGTATTGTAGTGGCTAGTCAGTACATAATTTAAATACCATACAATTAACATGCCGACCAATCGTGTGAAGTTAATACAGTTAGCTTTGAAAAATAATATGACTAGTTTTAAGCCGTTTATAGCCCAGTGTTTAACGATTTTAAGTTCGGCATTCGTAGAACCTGATATTATCTGTATGCAGATGCTAAATCTTTATTCCTGGTTAAGCCTGTGCTGAACAGAATAAATATATTAATCCCCGTGATAACGCAAATAACGTTAGGGAAACAATTACGAAAGATGAGAAACTAACCCAGAAGTCACAACTGAAAACACATTCATAACGAACTCAACCTGTTTTTAATCTTGTTATTACTTCTCTCTTGTTTGGTAATTATGTCTTGAAATATATTAACCACACGATCATGAAATAATCAGTTAATTTCTATATGTGCTTTCAGAGAATGGAAATGATTTCAAAGTTGAACCATTCCAAATTGAGGCGACCATGGTCAAAGATCCAGAGAAGAGTGTCAAGGACAAAGATCTTACCGACGACCTTATCATTGACAAGAAGGTCGACAAGAGTGTTCCGATTAAGGACAGCGAAGACAAAGAGAAGCTAATCGTTGGAAATTATTACAGTGATGATGAGGGCACCAAAGACGGCGACAGTCTGAAGGATGCTGACAAGGTCAAGGACGGCAACACATTTGAGGATGACTATGGCTACAAGACAATAACTGAACTGAAGACACCGTGTGAAGAGCTTGAATACGAGCGATTGAAGAACAATTTGCTGCAGTATCACTGTGCCAGGATCGGCGAAATGGACTGTACAACTGACCCAGCTAGTATGTATTCTTACTTGTATAGTCCGCTTAACTTTGAAGTTCTGGCATGTTATGAGTCAGCATTGGGATAAATTTAGCTTGCTTCTCTGTCCGTCTCTAATGCCTCTTGATGTCCTTGATGTGTCCTTCACCGCTACATCTCTCCTCCTTTTCCTACTGTTGACTGACTAACTCTTTGACTGATTGAACTGATAGACTGAATAAATGACTCACTAAATGGCTGCCTGGATGTAACTCACACACTCACTCACTCCCAACATCTTATTTGTTTGCTTGCTTACTAACCAGCATATGATTTGATCCTCACGTCATGCTCGAATTTGTCAACATTTCCATAGTGACAGCCTGTTTCTCTTAAAATTAGTCACCTCCGATGAAAATGTGGTGTCATCATCATCATCATCATCATCATCTTTTACAGAAGATGTAGATTTCGGAAGAACAAAACCACTGCCGTAGTGAGATCAAAGCGACACAAAATCAAATCAGAGCTTGCAAGCTACACGACATTAAGAGATACAACTCAACACCTGACTCAACTATCAAGTCACGTGATAACACCGATAGCTTGAAACCTACGAGTCTCGGCATCGCTTTGGAGCCAATACGGATAAATATATAATGATTGATGTTTATAAATACTTCACTTAATATTCCTGTAAGGAGTCAATTTGAGTCCCTTTTGATACATGTTATGTGTTATATGATACATGTTATAGCTTTAAAGCTATTGTCGCTTCCCGTTGTTGTTGTTGAGTAATTAGCCTCGGCGTTGCTCACATCTGGCTCAGGGGCGACTCTCACGATCCCACACACACAGGTATGAGCTGGATTCGAACTCACAACCTGTTGGTTTGCAATGGAGAATAATTTACTTGTACTATTATTCATATCATATTTAGGTTATTCAGTATTTTGCTGTGCTAGCATCAAAATATGAATCCTGCCTATTATCATCAGGAGGACATATTGCCTCGGGACATGCGGCTGAGGAAACATATCCCACATACACAGTTATGTACCGGATTCGAACCCACAACATGGAGGTTGTAATAGAGTGCTATAGTGGTATTAGAATCAGTAGTAATTTCCTGATAATATTCATTACCATAAACCCGTCGCACTGATGTGACGGAGTAAATGCCGTTCCAACAGATCCGGACAGGTCTAAACCCGATCACATGTCACTGTGGCCACTAATCTGGATCACACTTGTCTGATATATGCTAACAGCGCTGCTGCAATCGCTTGGCGTCTCTGTCTCTCTCTCTCTCTCTCTCTCTCTCTCCCCACCTCTCTCTCTCTCTCTCTCTCCCCCCCCTCACTCTATGTTCAACAGCCACACACAAACGCCACCGTCTGCTTTATAGCAATGGCATATGAATGAAGCCGAGCCCGGAATGGCAATAAGATGGCAATATAATTTACTGGCGCGGCACATGGACAATCACCATACATCAAGTTGGCTCTCATTGTTATTCAATTTGTGCCGACCGCCACATTTCATGATGAACATTTTGGTCTCCAGTGGAGGCAGTAACCTTTGTGGATGATGTCAGCTGGAAATCAAACCATCGAACGGGAGACCGTGTTAATGTTCACTTGATTAATATCGGACTGATAATACAAGAATACTGATTATCTAATTAGCATGTCCACGAGTGCATCCTTTCATGAACATGCCGACACTCCCACGTGTGTTGTGTATGTATGTATGTGTGTGTGTGTGTGTGTGTGTGTGTGTGTGTGTGTGTGTGTGTGTGTGTGTGTGTGTGTGTGTGTGTGTGTGATCGTGAGCGCACCTATGCATTTATTTGCAAACACACGTATGCCCTACAACTTATAACTGCATGTAAGTGTGTGGGATGGATGGATGGATGGATGGATAGTGGATGGATGGGTGGATGGACGAAGGGACGGATGGACGGACAGCGGACGGACGGACGGATGGCTAGAGGGTTAAGATAGATAAATAAAGGATTTTCAAAAATATGACAAATTGGTTGATACCACACACACACACACACACAGAGAGAGAGAGAGAGAGAGAGAGAGAGAGAGAGAGCTATTTGACAGATTATATTAGGACACAGACAGGCAACCTTCAAATCATAACTCTAACATTAAAGCTGCCTCTTTCACATAATCCACATCTATCATGGCAGAATTCATCGTTATCTACCAGACGTCACGTGATTGGTGGTCTCTTTACTCCGTCAGTCAAACAAATCAACAGTCCACATTCCCTTAAAATACGACGTGTATTTGTTTATGGTTTTTGTTTTCAGAAAAACAGTTCGTCGCCAACATCATGTTCAACTATTACGACCTGGATGGCAACGAGAAGCTGGACGAAGAAGACCTGAACGAGATTGAGCGACGTGACCATCTGGATAAGTTGTCACAGTTCTGTCGTCTAGCCGACTTACTGACGTTCAACGACCGCGAAGGAGATGGTAGCATCTCATTGACCGAGTTCTACGGCGCATTCAGTAAGTCATTTGTTTTAAATGTTTAGCTTTTACGGCTACTTTTGTGAACCTGGTAAGCTAAGCGGGTCGAACGCCCTCCAATGGTAATGAGGCGCGAAGTGAAAGATGAAACATCCATCTCGGTGATATAGCCAGTTTGGTGTTTCAATCCAGGTGCTATACGTTTTTGACCAAACCACTTTACCGGTTAGACCGTAGAGCGTTCTGCACCTAAGTACCATGGATGGGGCGGGAGGAACTGGTGATGAATGGATGTTCTGTCGGTAAATAGATTAGAATTGAACGTGTGGAGTGTTGAACTAACACTCGACTGTCGCCTTAATGATGCGTGTCAGTGACCCGTCCGAAACGGATCGACAGATTGATAACTATTTCACGTTTAGAGCCTCGAACTTTCCATCTCATCACGATGTGACCGTATCGTATTGTTTCCAATAAAGGCACGGTGCCGAACAGAAGCGGGCCCTCTTCGATTATGTCAGAACATTCGAGCGCAGAAAAATCTACGGCACATCCACGAACATCGATTTCCACCGGTGTCCACCGACACTCGCCACTCAACGCCCAACCGCTACTAGATTGACTGTCACCGCGTTACATCAATTTGTCACTGCGGTGGATTTGCTCGCCACGTCTCCCTGAACGGCAGCAAAAAAGTTTTGCCATCCGATTATTGTTCGCCATTTTCGCCAAATAAAGAAAGGTCCGGCGGTAACACTGACAACAAGGGAGAGCAATTCAGTGAAACTCCTGTTAGACGTTTTGTGAATAAAATCAGGCGAAGAAGAAGGTATTTCCACGCTTAGACATTTTTGCGGCGTGGAAACTGTGATTATTATTGCGCACTGCAGACCACCTTTAATTGCATCGTCCCAATGTAACGTTCAGCGAGCGATTGATTAGATTATGTTGCGTAATCGTGGCCATGTGACTAGATGTGGCACTGCGGTGGTGGTGGTGGTTAGACTCTCCCTCTCCGCGAGCTGTTTCGTGGCTCGTTCCGGTTTGATTTACTCCATACAGTGAGTGGGATCCGATTATGTGGCTCCTTCTACTTCCTTCGGGCCTCGGGAGTTGTCACGAGAATGTTGCCGGAGTCATTCTGTGCCGCATTTACCCGGGCCCTGATACGGCTTAAACCAATTAGCGACAAATTGCTCGTAGTCAAATCAGCAGCTAAAGATGGGCTCTCACATACTCGAGAGCCGTTGTCGTTTATGACCAACTTGGCTACTCGTACACGTCATTGGCTGCCACGAGCAGCCGTTTCCAATGCAACAATTGGTTATTTGTACGTCGTTGCTGGCTGTGTTGATGCGGTGGTCCTGCACAAACTAATGGCTTCCTGGACGAGGACGAATGACTGGTAGCGGCATAATTACTAGAAACCACCAGCTTGACTCCACTATAGTTCACCCCGACCAGCCACTTTACATAGAATGTAAATAATGCAACTGCTGCCGTTTTATGGACACTTTTGTACACACGGTAGACTAAATGGGCTGAGTGCCCTCCAAAATTAACGAGGCAGCCTAAAAGATGAAACACCCAACCGATATGACCTGGCTAGGGTTTGAACCCGGGTGCTGGAGCTCCATGGCCAACTGTGCTACCAGCTAGCCCATGGAGATCTTCCAAACCAAGTATCTACGAGCTGCACTAACACACATCATACTAACCTCATTGCACCCATAAATCCCCTTTTATCTGTTTAGCGCACTGGACACTCACAAAATTATGAAACAAATTATGTCGTGATTTTATTTAGCACACGGCTCCTTCAGTCAGAAGATCTCATGATGACTCAGTCAATGAAGGTAACTTTTACTGCTGCACCATAACTGCTTGGAGTTGATTACAGTAACGGTAACACTATACCATAATAGAGTGTTGACACAAATGGAAGGTTATAGCTATATAATCACTAATCAGTAAGAAAATGATGTTGGTTTATATAAGAAAATTCCTGCTGAAAGAAACGTTTATTTTGAGAATGTGTACGAAGTGTGAAAAATATTTTATTTTGTCTTTATCGTTATCATGTTCAACTGTTCATCTTCATGGTTGGTGCTTTCTTATTCTACTTCTGATGAAAAGGGTGTACACAGATTTTATTGTTTATCTGTCGGCCTTGTTATAAATTTCTCTTGTGAAATGGCGTCACATAATAATGAACGCTAAGTACTGCCTAACCATTCTCTTGGAAAATCAATGAAAATATTATCACTCAGATTTGCCTCCATTAGACGGTATGTGTCTTCCGAAATTCAGCATTAGCAACTGTTGCTTATATTTTTACCAATATAACCTTGGTAGTAAGGAAGCTGTGAGCCTCTTATGGCAACAGACCTCTCGGAATAATTGAGGAACTCTCCAAAACATGTTTTATGATAAGAGAATGATGACACGACATCGGTAAGAATTATATTGATCTATATGTGAACATGGACACTTCACCAATGCCAGGACGCATCCAGAATATATTGATGGGTTATGCAACATTTGACTGAGAGAATCTGCATTGATCGCTTGACACCAGCCGAACTGATGCGGAGAGCCAAGCCAATTTCGATGGCACGTTCGTCGGAACCTTGGACGCTATATCTTAGCCATGAATGGTGTATCCTCGGCTGGAAACAAAGACAACGTTTGTAATTAGTGTGACACCTGAGTCAAAGGTGGGGGCTGGTTTGCAATTACAACGATCACCCCGTCGGGTCGATGTGGTTAGAGGAATGTCATGGGATGTCAGAATAAGTAGGATAATGCGTGGATGAATTCCAAAGCCGTCCCCGTCCCGCTTAAGCTGGACCCAGCGAGCTGGTGGTCTGTATGTTTGGTTTGGTTAAATGTGGCAATGAGATTGAGTTTACTCTATATAATGTCCGGGCAATATTGCATTACTGCAGATGTCAGAGGCCGCGTAATAAAAGTGCTGATAACAACAGAGAAGTGATGCTAGACGTCTAATGTACTGTTGTTTCCATGGCAATGGCATTTATCCTATAGAAAGCGGAGACTAGGTACAACAGGCAATATTTTCCCATGTTTAGAAAATCAATAGCTGAGCCGGCTCGGCTAAACAACGTGGCTCGTCCCGGTGGCAATTCCTACAGTTTATTTGTCTTACTGCCATCCCGTTCCTGGGGGGGGGGGGCGTGGAAAGCTATGTTCAGTTAACTGTGTCGCGGTGTCTGAATATGCGCATGATTTACCGTTCGGTGTTTAGTGAATATAAACGGGATACATCATTCAGCCACACAGTGACTTGAAAGCCATCGGAGCTTTTTTATGATGTCAAGTACATTGATAGTGTACTTCACCATTGTGGTCACACACTATATTAAAGTGTCTCTTCTGTAATATTAGCCTAGAATGGCTGCGTGTCAGATCGAAGGACTTTCTACTGAGAATTTAGGCATCGTACCATATCTCCGTTGCATATCAAACTGCTTTGTATAAAAATGTACAATCCAGAATCGTGCACAATGGTGTTTGGCGAGCGTTATCTTTCTATCCAACGGATGACATACACTCCCTCGTCAGAAACCAATAAATACAAAGAAAGATCGGCAGGCACTTTTCTGGATTTGTACTGATATTCTCTAATTTCGTAATGCAGCACTCTATCACTGTCCATCCATCCAGGATTTCAGAATTAGCACTTAAAGTGCACAGAAATTTATATTTCCATCCATCCGCAGTTCCCCTAATGATTAAGCCAACCAAGAATCTTCGGACTTTTCAGTAATGCCGCACGGATGAATTATTCCAAGACTTCAGATTTATTAACTATTTTGAACATTGTTAGTTTGAATGACAACCTCTCGTCACCTGAGTTACCGTATCCTGGCTATAGCCAAATGGCGTTCCGTGTAAGGAATATCCTTTCTTTTTTAATGTAATATCCTTGTGGCTGGATGCTTCTTTGTGTGCTGCCAAAATCATTGTCGATGCTGCTGGTGATGTTTAATACCAGGCTCCTCGATGTCATTTATGTTGAGGGTTCGTTCTTTCTTTCTTTTTTTATAGAAATTCCAACAGTTGCCCTTGATGATAAGCTGAGGGTGTTCACGTCAATGGTGACAGCTGGCAACAGCGTCGAGCTTAAATGCGACATAAAAGGCGCCGTAGAGATTGTTTGGCAAAGGAATGGTGCTGCCCTGGATGAGCTGATTACTGATGATATTCAGGTAGATATTTATCTGTCTCTCATTAATATTTTATGACACAACTGGTCATCCTGTATGTTATTGTAATTTTGAGGTTTTCATGTCGTAGATACTGATCTACATTTTAGATTGAATCACGTACTTTATCAGGAATCATATTTTCTCCCTTGACTGTGCTTCACGGGAAGCAAATACCGTGCTATGTGGTTTAATATCACCTCACTGACGAAATAAATGTGCACTTTCTTCAAATCATCTGCTGAACTGAAATGAACTGAAATGAACTGGATTTATTTCATCAGCAGCCAAACATGTAAGATTGTCTGAGTGGAGTGATCTGGTTTTCGGTTCACAAAGTATTTGTTAATCAAAATAATTGATTATGTTTCACCAATAATGTACATCGGTCAGAAATTTGGGAAAGCATTTGTTTTATTGATTGGAAATTTCCTAGATTTCCATGTTAAATATAACATGATTTTAGATGTTGATGCAGTGGTGTTTCTTAGTGTAAGAATACACAAAAATTTGCATATATAACAAAATATAAGATCTTCTGCGTGTGCGCTTAGAAATATAATTCCAGATATAAAAGGCTTAGGTCAGATATAAGCTAAAAATTGTTCAGTTTCTAGAATAACTGCACAGTTAAATGCTCAAGACAGTTAACTAAATCAGTTCAAGGTGAACAAACTGAATGAAGTTCACGGACATTCTAACACATCAAATATGCACTTGGCCATGTTTGTTGAGTAAAGAAGTTGAGTTGGATGCCAGCTTGGGTTGTTTGGCCTGAATTTGAAATCAGTTGAATTGTCATCAATGAATATAAACAAATCTGTGCTTGAGGCATGTACAACAATCAAACAAATTTGGTGTACAGCTTTAATGAGTCAAACCTTTTTGAAACATCACAAAATATGGATATTCTTAAAACATGTGTGGGTTTTTTCAGTAAGTTAGACTCTTTTATTTGAATCTGTTTGCCTTGATTTCACTAATAGGTTTTTAGCTAAATAGAGAAGGATCCATTATCAGTCATTGTTTAAAGCATAAATTAACACCCACACCCACAGTCACACACACACACACACACACACACACACACACACACACACACACACACACACACACACTCACATATACATGCATAGGCAATACATTAGACATTAATGAAATTCCCATTAATAACCAAATATTAATTTGAATGGTCAGCTACTAAAATAAAGTTTGTATTTATAATAAAATGTTATATTTATATTGATTTTTATTATCTTAAAGTAAAACATGTTTTAATATTGGTTTGTAATATAGGTATTTGAAGATGGTTCGCTTTATCTGAAGAACATTGGCCTACATCATATTGGTAACTACACCTGTCAGGATAAATATGAGGAGTCTATCAAACAGACACATGTACTCAAAGTACAGAGTAAGTAAACAATTGTGTACACTGTACTGATATACCTTACCAGTCTTTTTGTTTACAGTTGATATGTTAGTGTTGTTGTTGTTATTTCTGGTTTTAATTCACCACTATATTTTATTAATGAATTACACTTTTAAATCCAAGCTTTGTCCCTAAATGTTCTACATAATAATTGAACTTTGTGCATCATAAGTCACGTGTTATGAATATTAGTTCCAGCTGAGAGTTAAATTTCATTTATATGAAGAGCTAAAATATTTATGTAATCTTACAAGTCTATTACAGGTACAGATAATAGCACCTGAGTAGCTTCTGCCTTGTAGCTTTTATTATTTAGCTTATTTCTAAATATATACTTCCAGACGAGCTCAACTATATTCAGAATAAGTCAATAATATTTATGTGCAGATTAAAAAAGGATTGTTGGAAAAAAGAATCAGGTGTTCATGAATTAGCACTTACAAATTGTTTGTTTTCACTTGCTATGATTTATTTACAACAGGGTAGATACATCAATAGAACTAGAAAAAGAGCCAGTTAATATGCCGCTTAATATGTTTATTTTGCTACATGCATGTCCGTTGGCTTAGAATAATTATATGTGAAATTAATGGCTTAGAGTAAATATTTAACATTTGACATCTGGTGCAATCTTCATATTTTGTGATGAATAACCCCAGCGCAGATGACAGAAGACCAAGCAAAAACAAATCATTTTTATTAGTCTGTTTATTTTCGTAATTAATGTGTTTCTGACAACAGTTTTGAAGAAGAAAAAATGGACCAAAATTATTGCTGTAATTACAGTTCTCTGTAAGGTTTAAAAGGCTATTCTTGTAGTGTAGTTAATAATGTGCTGCCTAACCGAGTTACACATTGTGGGATTGAATGACATGGTGTTACTTGCATCTGTGGAATGTTTCATCCTTCACTAAAAGGCTTTCGCTGGGTCAATTCATTTCTCAGGGGAGCTAAGCCCTATAGCCATAAGATCAGATTTGAAGAAGTTTTAAGAATATCCTGCTGCGAATTATTAAATTATAAGTGAAATTATAAATGTGCGTCTCAGGTATGATTACTGGGTAAGTGAAACATATAAGATTCATAATCTTTGTTCTGGATCAGATCTTTACTTGTGACTCTACAGATGATGCTAAGTATTTACTAAAGTTTTCTTGTACATCTTCAGGAATGAATATTCCCCACATTTTCATTTTTTCTAAAATTTATATCTAGACCTAACAATATATATATATATGTATATATATATATATGTGTGTGTGTGTGTGTGTGTGTGTGTCTGTGTGTGTGTGAATATATTTAATTGAATCAATTTATTTCAGAATATAAAATTCCATATACATTTGATACAGTGCAGTACATAATACATATAACAAATTATTAAAAAATTCGAAATTAATTATTTTCGTCCTAAAATGATAGTACAACAGAATAGAAACAATATTTACAGGTATATATGCTCGCACGTAAACAAACACACACCAACCTCAGACCAGCTTTTTTCATTCATCCTCGTTTTCATCCCTATAAACTGCACATGTTCAGCTGTAATAATTACTTGGTGTTGTTCCGTTTCTCATCATGTTGGCTTGTTATATATAGAACAGAAAAGCTTAACACTGTACCTTGTTTCTTGACGAGCTTGATGGACAAAGCTCGTAAAATCACCGATCAGTAGGCCTTTAGGCCATGAGCTTCTTACTGTAATGGCATTGGTACTGACAGTTCGGAGGGGCTTAGAATGATAGTGGGGATGCAGTGGATCTGTCATTAGCTGCCAATGTTAGAAGTATGAGGATATTATATATATATATATATATATCACCTTCAAGGTGTCCAAGCTGTTTAGAGCTTATAGCAGGAAGCATATGATGATGATGACATGGTGACACCATCTTCATCTCCCAGTTTGTGTCATAATATTGTCTGAAAATATTCCAATTCATATATATATATATATGGTGTGTGTGTGTGTGTGTGTGTGTGTGTGTGTGTGTGTGTGTGTGTGTGTGTGTTGTGTGTGTGTGTGCTCCAGTTTAGCCAATAGTTTAAAGGACCACCATTTGATAGATATTTTAAACAATGGTCACAATAATACTGGGGAATTATTGACTGTCATGATTACTTCACAGACTGCCCATCAGATGGCATGCCATTATTCATCTTTTATTCTGTTCTTTCCCGAATTAAGTAGTAGAGAGCCATCATATTTCACTTGCTTATTCTGTAAACCCTGTTGTATTATGTATGATGTATTGGATATTCAAAAATAATATGCAGCTGGCACCCTTATTCTGGTAAATGGTTTCATATTTTAATACCAAAGCACTAACTTGCGAAGGTTGCTTCTGTGGCCTAACTTGTAGTGTGTTTGGCCACAGATTAATAGCACCTGGGTTCAATCCCTGGGTGGGCTATGTCAGAAGGGTGTTTCATCTTTCACTTTTCACTATTGGAGGTCACTCGGCCCAGTTAGCCTACCATGTGAACAAAAGTGGCCATAAAATGGCAAAATTTACATTTCACAAAATCGTGAACTGTCTGCTATTTCAGAAGCTGGTAACATAATCTGTTTAATTTGAACAGTTATTTTAGTATTTATTTTTAAATTTCCATTGCGCTGTCATCACATCAGAACAATTATGTGGGAATGTTGTTATTGACATGCTCAGACCAGATGACACTGTTGTGGTCACTATATGAGGTGAGAATGTGACAACAACTGTAGGAATTTTCAGCCAGGTGACCGATTGTTCAGACTAAATGGGATAATGACTTTGTTTGTACATTTTTATGTTTTTTAGCCATGAATGTTCCAACAGGTTTTATAATTCTAATTGTATCATCCAAATGATCTCCACATCAGGAACAAATATTGGGTGTCTAACTGCTAGATGTGTCATCGGCATATATAATTGTTGAACATTGATAGTTACACATAACAAACAATATTTAGGACCAGTGCTACTGTAGGCTGTCAGAACGATTGGATGTCGAAATATAGAATTAATCCACGAAGACACTCGCTATTTCGTTGAAGTTTAAAAATATATTTGATGATTGCTTTAATCTGTAGTAAAGTCCGCATTCTCCAGAATCAAACATCCTTTTATATAATGCATTGCTAGTGGCTTATTGTCTTTAATTAAACCCAGCCATCAGTTAAATCTATTAAGAGCTAATTACTTTGCAAAATTACGATACCAACACCTTATTATTGCTGTTTTGTCATAAGTTGATATTTTATTTGTGGGATTTTTTCTTTGGTTTCGTCTGATGTATTTAATTTGCGGAATGTTCGTTGTATATGAAATAATGTGGTAACAAAATCCATTAAAAATGTGGATGCTAATTTTCCATTGCAATCCTCTGATGCTAATATGATTATCTTTGGTCTGTGTGTGTGTGTGTGTGTGTGTGTGTGTTATATATATATATATATATATATATATATATATATATATATATATATATATATATATTACTTCATTACATTATCTTTGAAGAATCCTTGACCCATTTAGCCATAAAGTGGCCATAAAACACCGACAGTAAAAACATTTCGTGTTTATTATAATTGATAATAGATATCATATGTGTCCGCCGTGTGTATGAAATGCCATATAAAGCGTCATCACACCTTTAATTAGGTTCTTACACTCCATTACAGTGGTGCCACAGGTGAAGGTGTCGCCATCCACCCAATTTCACACATCCGGAGCTAGCGTCACACTCCAATGTCATGCCGATGGTGTGCCGCTGCCTGAAATATCCTGGGAAATGAATGAAGCGCCTCTCCCTGATGATCCGCAACACTATTTAATGCTGCGTGAGTGCTATTTACACATTACTACGTCTATCTTGATTTGAATCGATGGTTTTTATAGCGGATAGGAATCAATAACAGCAGAGTCTGAATAAATGCTTTTAGCATCACTGGTTTAATGGTAATGTAACAGTTATATTGGTTTGAACACCGTTAGCTGTGATTTATCCAGATGTTGAGATATTTCTGTAAATCACAGATTTCCTGGTTGTTATTATCTGACCGGGACACCGAGTTTATATCACATGGTATAATTTGATATAATATGTTAATTGATATAATTTATGTATGCGTTAGTTTGTGTCTGTTTGTGCATACACATACGTGTAGAATGGTAATATCCATTAATGTGTGTGAAAACCATGCCTTTCTATGTGATTAAACCATAACAAACATACCAATCATATTCCCTACTGAAGTGTGCAATATCATACTTCACATAAATATCTTTCATGAAAAGAAAACATTTTCCGTCAAACATTTGTGTGCCTTTTAATTACCGGGTAGAGAGCAAAACGGCGAGAACTATATCAGTGTTCCCTGGTGTAAGAGAGAGCATCAGCTCATAACTTTTAGACCGAGCTAATTTCCTTCCGGAAAAGACATTTGCGAAATACAATTTTCATCTGATTATTTATTAACTCATCGATGTGTGACTACTTCATTTCGGCACCATAGCCTATAAATAGCAGTATTTAATAATTAAGATTAGGTTTTTATTGCCAGAACACAGTGATTGTGTTTGAAAATTTTATTTACCTTTTTTTTCATGAGAAAGTGGTATAATTACAGGACTAATCAACACATTTGATATTCTGATAATATACAAACGTGCCCTCAAAACGTCCATATAAGTGGCACATACTTAATCAATTCTGGTCATAGCAAACAATCTGAATTGTTTAAGCGAGCTCCATCTGATCAACAAATATTCTTGGAATGATTGATGAGTGCCCACAAATTAAACATGTTTCGGATCAATCTGATTCATCCAACATCTGGTTAACATAATTTGTACTAGTATTGTGTGACAAGCCAACCAGCCCGGAGCAGAGGTTTATATATATATATATATATATATATATATATATATATATATATATATATATCAGTCCAGAAATAGAATCTATAATGCATTATGTTTACTGTCTACATTTTGTCTATCTACCTCCTGTAGAAACTCATCAGAGTTTATGATATCATATGATGAAAATATGTCCAATTTACTAACATTTATTTCTCGGTGAAGAATTTTCCACGAAGATAGAATATATTTGGCTTTTTGGATGCATTAAATATCAGTCCCATGAAATAGATGCTTCTCTAATTGCGGCTAACAAATTGATATCATATAGTAAACATTTAGATGAATAATATCAATTAATCAATGTTTGTGATGAAAATATTCCCAACGACATGATCCTGTGTATCCTGTGTGTCAAAATGCTGATTTAGATGGTTTAATAATTCATCAACATCATGTTTATGCGTTGGATACAAGTGAGAATGTCATCCGGATCAATGCCGGAATGCAGAGAACAGAGGTATGAAGGATGGGATAATTGCTATCAGTAGGATCACACTCTTAGATGAATGTTAGCTAATTACGGGATGTTCGTTTTCATTTTCAGATAATAACTCCACGCTGGAGATCAGAAGAGCTACTTACACCAAGGATACAGGAGCATACAAATGTTCAGCGAGAAACTCGGCTGGTGTATCGCAGGACATAGCCACTGTCTTCATCGAGAACTCGAATGTTCCGATATATTCCGATGGTATGTTGCTTATGAAAACTCTCTGAACTGTGAATGCTGTGTCTGTATGCTGTGTTCTACATTAGTGATTATTTAACATAGAATGTACACAAACAGACACATACAGATATATAATTGTGTGTGTGTGTGTGTGTGTGTGTGTGTGTGTGTGTGTGTGTGTGTGTGTGTGTGTGTGTGAGCACACACACACACAAATACACATACAACCACAATAGATTTCATGTGATTTAGCATGATGTTTACAGCAACACTGAATGATGCAAGCAGTAAAACAATTTTCCATTTGGTAATATTTTATCTTGTTGCCATTCTACCATTGCACCTTTGTCTGATATTAGTAATAACACACAGCCAGCTAACTGTGTAAACTTGACAGTTTCTAATAATGGAGTGGGTGACTCGGTGTGAACATTCTTTTGGGATCTCATGTGTACATCTCAGTTCAGCTATAAATTAATGGCACAGAATTCTCATCTGTCTAGAAGTACCATGAAGGTAATCGTTGAATGGTAGCTATTTTATGTTGTGGGTGTTTAATATCATCTCTTATGGCCCATATTAGGCTAGATACAGGACAAGTTATAATACACTTCATATTCTGGCTTACAGAATAGCTTTCATCACTGTTCACCATTGTTAGAATGTCTAACAAGTGGCTTATAGTCAATTAGAATATATATATATATATATATATATATATATATATATATATATATATATATATATATGCACATATTATATTAGAATATATCATTTTTGTTTTGACATTTATAGCTCAAACCTAGTACATGTATAACTAATCCAAGGACTTCATGTTTCGTTTATGTATGAGATGTTGAGCTTCTTGATATGGAACTGTACATTTCAGCCACAACATCAACTCCCCTTGGGAATATAATGTCTCTTGTGATCAGTTATAGATAAATAATTCAAAATAATTGATCAGGTACAACTTTATGTGCTGATTTATAGCTTATTAAACCAGTTGGAGCATACAGAAAGATCGGGAGCCAGTTAGTGGAATTAAATCTTGGACTTTCTAGTTTGTAGGTCACAAATTTATTGATGAACCGAGTATGATCCAGAAATATTCAGTTTACACCAAGTCTGATTGACTGCTGTAAAGAAAATATGAAGGTCTAAGCTTTAAAATATATATATATATATATATATATATATATATATATATATATATATATATATATATATATATATATATAATAACTATTACATAATGGATGGACATAATATGGGAATAAAGTGTAGAGTAGTGGAATAGATGTAGAATACAATAAAAAGCAGAGTAGTGGAATAGATGCAGAGTAATATAATAAAATGCAGAGTAATGGGCTAGATGCTGAGTCGTGGAATAGATGCAAAATAGTGGTATAAATTGTAGAGTAGTGAAATAGAATGTAGATTAATGGAATAAAAAGTGGTGTGGCAGAATAATATATAATGCTGTACTGGTAGAATACAAATTAAAATATGGACTACTAGAATAAAATGCTCATTATCCCGAGGCAGTGATCAGTATCAGTAATTATACATCAATAAATAATTATCTTCCATTATATGAATGCCGTATGCTAGATCAGTACCATAACTCATGATGTCGTAGGTGATTATCTTCCCGATCAGTGCTTGCAGCTTCAGTGTGTTGATGTCCCTGAAACGGTTAATACCATCGTACATCAAGTGCTGAACGGATCCTTACGAGATGGACGCTATAGAATACTCTCTTAACAACATAGCAAATACCGTGACACGCCATTTGGTATTTTGGCTATTTCAAGATTCTCTGTCAAGATGTACATCATACTATGATGAGCCGACATTTAGTAGTAATGGCGGTTGGTGGACTGGAAATCCGTGAAATCCAGGAAATGGCTGTTAATATTTCACACCTTCATTGGTCGATTCAGTCGTAGTTGAGTACCTGGTTAGACGATGACTGACAGTGTTGTACGTTATGCACATATACTTAGCATATTTTTAGTAAGTAAAAGGTATAATGTACTCTGAGGGGAGTTGGTTATGTTTTTGAATTCTCTACGTCCACGTTGAGTTGATTAACTGAGTAGCTTATTTAGCCTGGATCCTGGTCACATCTGGAACATATGGACACATCCCATAAACTCGGTACCAATGGTTCAATCTGAACCTTGACCCGGAGGTTTGCAGTGCAGTTCCCCATCTAACCACTGATGAAAGTGTTGCTCTAAATCTGATGTTAAAAATTAGTATCCATATATAGTAAACCTATTTAATCGCGTTAGTCGTGTGACTTGCCTGTTGCGAGCTGGTTCGATAACTGAGAAAATATTGGCCTCTGACCTTATGTTTATCACTGACAAGTGCCGCAGAGAGTCAGTCGTCTGGTGACAGGATCATAAAGAGTTGTCCACTTTAAAGAGTTGGCACTGGCCAAGATTTTAGTGTACATACAACTGACTGGCCGGGCTTTGGTAAATTGTGGATCCTGATCACCAACTGCTGCTATTCATCTAGGATCAAACGGAAAACTAGGAAATAAATATCAGGTCAATGTATATGTATGTCAGTGTGGTTTGGTTGATGGTAATCGTGTCACGGACGAATTTTCATGGTACAAAGCAGTTGGCATGTCATTGGTTTATTTCTCGCTTTGTACATAGATTTCTATCATGGTTCGGGACAAGAGAAATTATTGACATGAATGTGAGTAGCAGATAGTACCTTGTTGTCATGTATTGCTTACAGAAACAGCATTTATGGTGTTGGTAACAAGCAAAATCACCTGGTTAGCGCCTTCTGGTGGATTTCTATTAGAAAGCTGATCGGATGCATTATTGCTGAGTGCAACCAACGTTTTCCACATTTATCAGACCTACTTCATCCCGCTCGCTGCGAGAACTATTGATTTCCAGGTCGACGCTGCCCTCAGAGAAATGCTTCGTGCCAACTCAATTACGTATTGGAAGCTGTTTCTTCCCACTGATTCTACTTCTCATGTGACCCCTAATGCTTCAGTATTGACTCTTTGCATTACCATTGTTTGCCGAAATCCAGCACTGAACAGAACTTGATGGCACACGGTCACAACATCCGGTTGCTTTCTTCAGAGAGAGACCATTTTTAAGATGGGCTGTCTCTTATGGCGCCGTCTCATGAATATTGGCTGCCGGTCCTCATTACGGCTTGATACCTTGCCCCCTATATTGGCTGCCGATACTTCTATCCGTGAGCCTCGCAGGAAGACAGTGGTCACTTCTCTCTTCCACCACGGCCAGCTTATGTCACGGTGCCATTGATCTGCCACAACTAGGCCAGCGCTGTTATCGTCGTTGGGGTCACACTATGAATGATAGATAAGAGCTTTGTTCTGTTATGGGTGTTTATTTGTTGGTACACACCAACGATTTCTGGATGGTGGCCTATCTTGTCAACGATCACTACTGATGGTGGTTGGTGAGCTCGAAAGATATGGCTAGCCGTGGTGATGAATGGGTGACGTTTTCCAGGGTTCCTTCTGCGGAATCATACTAGATTCATCTTTCATTTTGGAATGATGGGTGGGAGAGAGATAAAATATTGGGGTGAAGGGCACAGAAAGCGAAAGAGAGAAAGATTGTGTGGGGATCTCTCTCTCTCTCTCTCTCTCTCTCTGTGTGTGTGTGTGTGTGTTCAGTCAGTTGTTTAGAGCCTCTACAACTCTATCCATCTATAATAAATGGTGTTCATCTGCGATCTATCTGCTTCACGAAATTGTGGCTGTCTGTTTATTTTAAATCCACTTTAACCAAGAGGTGCTACCCCTTCTACATGATGTAGCTCTGATTGAAAAATGGTGATGAATTGCCAGAAAACATGAAGTGATATTGAAGTGATTAATGTTGTTCTCCTGTTTTTATCTGATTGATTTACATATTTAGTCCCTGATAACTAAATTCAAATTAGTCACCAGAGAATCGTAGCTAAATCATTAAAACAGTGAGTGAGTGAGTGAGTGAGTGAGAATATTGATATTTCAGTTGACTGGTTTGATTTAAATAAAATTCATTACATAAACATGTGTTAATGAAATGTTTTATTCCCATGTGTTTCATTTGCATCTTGTATGTCAACAATGTGCATTCAATCTTAAATTCAGTTCAAACATATGTTACTTGTATGTGTTGATTTGTGCTGTTAAACACTATCCTGACTAAAATGTAAACATTCCTTTCTGATTTTATTGTTTTGATTAAATATTTGGGAAATTATTGCTATTTCATTTTCCCATAACAGCCACCATTCGTGAAGTGTTCTTTGTCTTCCACGATGAGGGATACACTATTTATGAACCAGACCACTGCCATGTTGAACATCAGGTCACATCTGGGTTTTCTAACATCAAATACCTGCCAGAGTATGGTAATACTGTGAAGACCTTGTGCGATGGTGATAACTGTGTCTGGGGTGCTGCCATCAATGTCAAGAACCAGTTTATTTACGTCTCACAGCCTACCCTTCATCGAGTTGTTGTCATTGAAATCACTGAAAGGAATAATCCTATAGAGGTTAGTGTGGGGAAGAAGATATAAAGTTAGGTACTGTTTGAGTTATTTATGGATGTTTATCTTTTAAATGTGTTCTTTGTCAGTATGTGTTTTTGTTTGTGTGTGTGTGTATGTGTGTGAGTGACAGGATGTATATGTCATATTATATGTATTTCACTAGTTCCTGTCTTTTCCATTTATGCAACAGCCATGAAATAATACTCAGCCATTTAAATAAAATCAGCAAAATAAATGTATAAATTCTTGCCTATAATTTTTAACAGGAAAATAACGAAAACAAGAAAATCTTCTGGAGAAATAAAAAAATCCAATATTAATCTAGTAAATTGTTAAAATCATGAATTTGTCAAACATGTATTGCATTGTTCTCCAATCTTTTGTGCGAATTATTTTATCAGCTGTCTGCTCTTTCAGATCATCCCCACAGACAAATATCCAGTGAAGTTACATTATGTGGAACATCTGGATCAGGTCTGGGTTCTGTGCTGGAACCAGGCGGAAGATACAGGCTCCAAGACTGCCGTAGTGATTAGACAAGCTAGCGAGGGCATGCAACACCATACAGTCCATACACAGCCGATAGGAAACAGGTTTGATCTGGTAGGGAATTTTCTAAAATTACTTGCCAATTGATTACATAGGTTGGTACTAAGCTATACCTAGACTAGTTCCGGTATGAAATCTAACCTTTGCCCTACTCCATTGCCATAACATGTTATCATAACCATCATTATCATCAAGTTAACTGCCAGTTGATGTATAATGCCATATAAGGCTGCAGGTTGATGAAGTAGACGAGAAGCTTGTAAACTTCATAGTTCAGACTCGTTACAAGAAGACGGTAGAAATAGAAATAGTAAATGATTGTACCAAGAAGGATCTGATAAATGTGTAGATAGAAGCAGCTAAAGAAACTCAGGCTACAGAATGACTTCTCTTCTCTGACATATATTTGGGAAACCGGAGTAAACCTCAAACCTCCCCTAAAAGAAGAGATCACACAATATCAAAAACAATTATACATATTCTACTTTCACGATGACCTTTATTTTATTACATTTACAACAACAAGATTGACATTTCATTTTGGGAAAGGAACAAACTTTAAACGTGATCTGTATATAAATCACTCATAATTTTTGATGGAGTTTATTTAAATTTCTTTTGGGCATATGCAAGTCTACAGCTCTGAGTGAATATAATTGATGACAGTGATACAGAAACTAAGTATTGCCTTTAACAATTTCAAATTTTATTTTAAATAAGTAAATTCTGCAGAACAAATCCCAACAAGTAACTATTTTAATACCAAATTTATAATGTTCCCAAACAACAGTAGAATCAGTCAACAAATTCTAAAAATGAAATAACTTCTTGTGGGAGTAGATAAGCCACTAATTCTTTATTCATTTTAAATACCAGAACTGATCAGTTAAAGATCTACCCAATTATCAATAATTCATTACTTTTGTGAGTTGTGAAAAAGTTCACATCATCTCTTTAATCACGAGGTGTGTGGCAGGCTGCACACTGATGTAGCCAATTAAAATTAATTAAAATTGAGTGAGATATCCACTTTAGTATTCATAACCGAAGTTGAGCCACATCTCTACTGATGTTCTCCTACATACAGATAACATAGAGATAAACACAAAAAACACACTAGGGATGGCGAACATACACAGTAGTCTGATAACTTGTACACTAGCTAAAAGTTTCAACAGACTTGTAAAGTCACAGATAAACTAGACCATATATCTTATGGAACTCATGAATGGCAACACAATACGGAAAGGATGTACTTATCATGGGGATTGATAATTTAATGTCCTTTACACATTCTGTGATTCATTTTCTATGGTGAATATTCATTTAATAATCTATGGCCAACAGAAATTGTATAAATTTGTATTGATTTTATTATTTTTGGAACCATTAAACCATAATTGAGACAAATAAACTTCTTGGTTTACTTGTCCTGATGTGAAAAGTATAATGAAGATCATAAACTGTGTCTATATTAGAGTAATTACATTATAGACCTTTATTAATCCATGAGAATCTACTTATAGTCTAATATTTATTGTGATATGTCTGACATGTGGCCACAAAATGAGAGATATGTTTTTTGCCAACATATAAAATCTTAGGTCTTCATGGTCAATAGTGAGTTAGAATCAAGGTGTATTGGGGGGGGGGGGTGGAGGGTATAGGGTGACTTTTTCTTCCAGTCAGATAACTGGCCAGGATTTATCTGCTGAATATGCCATCCATTCAAATTGTAAATTTATTACCATTATCTCTGCAGTGAAACAGGAATTTAGGCCATTATTTATGTTATTATTATATTGTTAATTATATGGCAAACATTTCGTATTTTAAATACTTGATGTGCAGCCAACTTCTATCCAGAATGTTTACACATAAGGACATAAGGTGTACTTACATGTTATAGTGTATCTAGTTATACCGTTTTACTTAACTCAGTATAGACAGATTGCTCAGATAAGTTATGTAATCAAATATATGATGAATTAAACTGATATTTCCCGTTGTTTTTAAATCTTGCACATAATTAATAATGCATTGGTTGTACGCCTGACCCTCTATCCTTCAATATTTAGAGATTGCCATCAATTATGAATTTTTATTTACACAAAAATAGAATTTTTAAATAAATGCTTATATATGTAACGGTATGTATTTTACTAAACACCTGTGTCTGACTAGGGGCAGAATTATTTTAATGATATTTTATGTTTCAGTAAAAAAATTATATTTGGAATTATTGTGTTTCTTCCATTAAAAAAATATTATTATTTTGTTTACTAGACCATCTACTAAAAGACTGTCATGTTTATTTTAGTCATAGAGAACTTCAAAGTAATAATTCATAATCTACAATGATGATTGTTAATTAGTCTCAAAGTTAGTGAGAGCCAAGTGTTTATGATCTGGATTTGTCTTTCAGATTAATGACTTTTTCCTGCCCCCAAGCAATGACCTTCATCACAACTTTAATTATGGATATGTGATCCATCGTGATCAAAATGGACTGTATAAGCTGGATCTGGAAGCCATGCAGTATGTGAAAAATATTGACCTTCAGAAATACAACTGTATACCAAACTCTGTGGCATTTATCCCCATGGGTTAGTATCCTTGTGTGTGTGTGTGTGTGTGTGCACACGTGTGTGTTGATTAATTAATTATCTAATTAATTAATGAGAGAATGTGTTAAAATGTAGATAATATATAGATGTTTAATGTTTAAATAAAACATAGGTCCAATAAGTGGGCTGATAGACCCATTGGTATTTATTGTCAGTTCTAAAAGTCACAAATCTACAGACCTAACTGCCTTCCGTATTTTAGTAGAATTTTGTAGTGCAGATACATATTATGTTGTTATCTCTCAAATGTAAACAAAACATGCAGTGTCATGTTTGATCAAATATGGTGTACTACTAGCTGGTACCAAACAATATTTCTATTCTAAATTTATTTACAATTAGTCCCTGTGGTGAAGCGGTAAATTACAGACCATATGTAAGTCTCCCTCATGTCAGGTAGCTAAGCCACATAAAATAACTGCTATTTCTGCCATTATTATATCTAACCACCCCCAGTGCTTTTTATTCTAGCCTCCCACACTTTGTGTTAGTCTTCCAGCTTATGAAATGCGGGGGGGCTCAGTTGTCCCTCACTAAATTCTAACACTAACATAGATAACAACATTAATCTGCAATGCTACACATATCACATACTCATAGGTTGACTGTAAATTCCTATTTATCTGTAATATTTATGGTATTAATTTTTAAGAGCGTATTGGAATAATTTTAGTTAACAATATTTTGGCTACAAAAGAGGAAAAGGGAAACTTCTGTGTGAATAAAGATGTGTAATTATTAATTAATGATTAAAGCATCATAATGATGTTAGGAGTATCATCCCCACCCACCTGGCACAACCAGTGAAATATAACAGTTATGAAGTATTTGGTGGATGTGGTACTGTATTTCTGCAGCAGAGCATGAATGAATATTGAGGATAAGCATATCTAATGGCGATGTTAGCGAATTCTTATAAATACCTGGTACGATGAAATTTAGCAATAATAATAATAATATATAAGACAAAAGTTCTGTTGTTGCTCTTCTATGACTTCTATTGTGTATACAATTTAGGGTATTGTTTTGAGTGTGTGTGTGTGTGTGTGTGTGTGTGTGTATTTGATTTGATAAATGTATCTCGGCTAATAATTACCAATCTTATAGGTGGTCAGGTCATCATTCACTGTGGAGCAGCAGCGGGTAAAACAGACCAATCATCACACCTTGTACTAGATTATGTTACTGATAAGGTCCTAGAACATACACCACTTGGAGGCGTTCCATTTCTATCACCTGATGCTAGATACCTGGTCACCGTGGAAATTGACGGAAATACAATCTCTGTTAGCAAGCTGAAAGATGATGGTAAGCTGGTATTTAAAATTTGCCATTATTATCTACATATATATTGTGTGTGTGTGTGTGTGTGTGTGTGTAATTATTTTAATCAAGTAAGTTTTTTTCTTTTGGTGGTAATCATAAACAAGAAAATCTCTTCACTGGGGATTATGCTTCTGGACCATCTTCTTCTTATCACAATTATATTCAGCATTTCAAATTGATATACACACCCATCATTTGCCTTTCTTCTAAATAGGAACAATGGAACACATATTTGATGAATACACAAATCTGCACATCAGTGATGTGACGTTCTTCCCTTCCGGTCGTGGCTATGGTTATGACTTCTATGCTAGTGCCACGAACAAGAATGATGTCCTCTACATCGAGTTGGAAAGTGGCAAAGTTGAGATGATTGAAGGTACTAAACAATGGATATTTTGTTAAATTCTTTAAATAGCCCAAGCCAACAGCCATCCTACCCAATTAATGGAAAGATGATGATCACTAGAAGATACTCTAATGGCAAATAACTCATTCTAATAAGATACAGTCAGGCCCACAGAGGGACCTGCTACTTCAACGAATTGAATGCAATAATTATTTTTGGTCTTTTTGTTTAAAAGGTGTTGGTCAGCCCATTGACGATGACAGCAAATGGCCTTGGAACAAAGAGACACGTGTGATAACCAGCAGTGGCATCTTTGGCAGATTCCTGATGACACCATCCAAGGATTCGGTTGTCGTCATTGATGGCATCCAGAGACTTGTACAGTGCGAATGGCAGAACATCAAACATGGCCACATCATTGTGTGGGTGGATCCAACATATTTATGAGTAGATTTACCAGTAGATCTGTACCATCGAGTGTACCATTAGGTATACTGGTTGGTATGCCAATATAGATACCAGTAGGTGTAGGTTATGACTATAAGATTATATTTCTTTCTAAACGTGTCTGTCAGTGCACTACTACTGACATTTACCGTGAAGAAACGAGACAAAAACATATGCAAAGAAATAAAATGGCATGACTTTTTGTTGTAAATTACCGGTCACATTTAAAATTCATTTCAGTGAATGTTAAACTGGAGACCATTTTCTCTTATATTCACTGTTAAGAACTCGGCTTTCACTGTCTATTCAATGTAGACATTTGTCTTTAAGAAATTGAATGTTGGTTATCAATTCAAGGTATCTTGTACTTGGTGAATTCTTGTGGTATCATATGTGACTGTGGGCGAGAGGACTCAATGTTGCTTGAGTAGTTTGCTTGTTCACTTTGAAGCAATGATGGCGGCTTCCATATTTATTGTTGTTGTTGCTGCTATGATTTGTATTAATTTTAAATTACACTTGAATATTCTAAACATGGGCTTCAGTTTAGGGTTCAGTATTATTGTTATGTTGTGATGCTGAAATTTGGCTCGCATCGAAGAGAAATTTGCTAAAAAAGAGTTCCGCATCGATTTAATAAAGAATCGCATCAATGTATAGAGATATATGTGCTGGTGTTCAGTAACTGTGGTGTCCATGAATAATGTGATTAAGATGTTGTGTTCAATTGGATATAAGTAATAATATGATGCACACAAATTATCTATCCCATCTCATGTTGATTATATTACAGTGTGTTCAATCCTGTAAGTGTGTGTATACCTTTGTGTGATATCCATTATCATTCTCATAACACAACAATATCTCAGCTATCTGGAATAATGTGTTCATGTATGCCGGAACAACGCATAAACCCGACAACGAGTGAAGGGGAGGACAAATTCATGTGGACAGCAGACCAAACTTGAAATAACAATGTTTTTATGTTTTCATAAGAACAGATTACGTACGCCATTTTGACATGTGTTAACACCACTGTGTGTAATTATTTTAGCATCACTATTTCCTGTACAGATGTCCGTGACGGTTTATTCACTTATAACAAGTTCGTTATCCGTCTCGGCTGTTACAGGTCTGATCGTTTCACCATCAGTACTAATTAGCATAACTGCTGGTATTCTTCCATGTCAGGTATCACTTTGAGCCCCTGGTGGCAAATGTCGACTTCGGAAACAAAATGAACCCCTTTCAACCGTTAAATATACTGCATAAAATCTGAAAGTGAAACTACTGCCCTGTATTTGCTCTGCAGATGTACTAGTAGTCGTTTACGAACTCTGTGTGGTTTTGTAGTACTACATCACGGAAATAGATCAGGAGTACTTCACAATGAGGACACGATATTTATGTGTGTAAACTAGGTCAGTGATGTGCATAATGCTGGAAATATTGGCTCATGACATCATCATATCTAGTCATATCCAGGTTATTATTTAAACTGGACATCAGTGCTGTATCCGTAATGTATTGCTGATGCATGCTACTCGAACACTGTACATAGCTTATTGGCTTGTTCAGCTGCATGTCCTTCGTATTACTATAGACGGAACGGTGTATTTATTGTGCGCATATTACACAGCTACTAAACATGTTTGTGAATATTTAGTCTACGTCTACACACATGTCACCAACTGACAGGGTTCTGGCATTGTTTTTTAAAAATCTTTGTCATCATTTGTGCAATAGTCACGTGTGATTGGGATTTATCATATTGCTGATTGTAGAAGACAGTTTATAAACGTGGCTTAACTTCTATTTATTCAGTTCTTTTTTTCGAGATGTAAACATTGTGATAGGATAAAAGCATTTTCTAAATATACCTTTTAGACGATGCTATTGCTATTTGCAATAGCATTTCCTGAAATATTTTTCATTGTGCTTATCATATAGCTAGGGATGTGTTTCTGTTAATATGAATGTGTGTTTGTATGACTATGTATATACATACACATGCATGTGCATCTGTGTTTTTGTGTTTTATATATATATATATATATATATATATATATAAAATACATGCACACATAAATTAGATGTGCTTATGTCTATGTATTGTGGTTCAGTGTATTATGTACAATATCAAAACAATAACAATAGATGTTATCCACTTCGCTATTGTACTTGTTCCGAGTAAAGTTTCTGATACACAAGTCATGATTTCGAAATGACTGGATGACGCCACAGAATCTACCTTCACTCTCACATCCAAATTTAATGAAAGTGATGTCAGCTTTGTGCAATGAACGCCGTTTGATTCACCAAGCATTATGTATATATTAGACGAACTGCTGGATGTTTGGTTCTTAAGTATTATTCTTGTTCTTAGATTTTCTATATTTTTGCTATATTTTTGTACATAACAGTTAATCCTAGCATCACTGTCCCACATTCAAGTTAATCTTATAATTTATTGAAATACTTCGATCTTGTTTCTTTGACCAAATTGTTGGCATTCTCCTCGACATGTCAACGTGAAGGAGCGTATTAACTGTTCATGTTATGTTCTTGGTGAACACCAGACCTCGGAGTGTAAGTTTAGGCCACTGATGCTGAAATGCTGCTTACTTTCTGGACTGGGTATGTGTTTGTTTGCGTCAAGTGACTTCTGAGTGAATGGCTTTCTGATCTAGGACTAGCATGTATTAACAGTTGTACAGCGTGTTTGGTGTGTCTTTATTCTAGGAGTATTATTCGGCGATGTCAGACTGTGCTACACACCTATGTTCATTTTATTATGAAACAATCAAATTTCACTGGTGAATGTTTGTGAATAAATGTGATCTTTATCTAAAATGATAATAAAACACTAAAAAACGCAGGTAGCTGTCACTGATTGTCAATTAATGTATTACTAAATGCATAACATAACTGAGAAAAAGCTGTTTGTCACAGAAAATTCAGCACAAAAGCCTAAACTACTGCTGTAAGCTTTCATTATATAATTTTAAATACACCGTGAAAATCTTCATCAGCAAATCGTTAATTTTTCATGCAATTCTAGCAATAAAACATACAACATATAACTGGGTACTCCCATCAGAACTGAATATAAAATTCCCTGATTTTTCACTGATCTTCCTGAGAGGTTCAAGGTAGAGTTGGTTGTATAGGCTTCAACTTGTGGAAGAAAGTGAAAAAAATTTGCTTATTTGATAGCAATAAATAAAAGACTAATTATGAATTTTGGAAAATATGAGCTTCTGGAAATAAGTTTGCGGTATGCCAAACAGTCTGCCGATAAATATTGAGTTATGCTCTATACAGTATGCTAATGTCATTATGTTGTATCGTAATTAATTAATAAATATGATGGAAGATGTCACACTATCAGCAACAGAACAAATCAGAGCAATCAAGATTTTTTGCTGATGCCTGGATTTTGTCTTAAGTTCTCTGTTATTTTACCTATTCATGGGAACCATAATATGAATCATAAATAAGACAAATCGCATATATTTTTAACAAAGCTTCATACCTATTCAATACATGTGCAGCAAATTAACGATGCATGGTGAAACAAATATTAAGTAGAAAGTTTTATTTGGTTATTTACTCAAACACAATGCAAATATGAAGTGACAGAAATATATACAATATGCACTTTATAATAAAAATAAATAAATACTAGTAACTAACAAGTTATATCACAGGAAACCAATGAAATGTATACAACCATTGGCTGTATACATCCTAACTGTGATACATGACAGATGTCTGCGCATGTTGAAAGCCATTCAGTATGATAAATGACTGTGCACCATTAAACATTTCAATAATGTATGACACGAGTAGCTAACACACACAAAAGTCCATACATAAAATGGAGTCCATGCAAACATAATAAATATAATATTTCCCTGTTTGCTATTTAATAAATTAAACCAAAACATTTTATGTAAACATTATAATACAAGAACTATATGCACCAAGAAAGTATCACACAGTTTCTGTGAATGGAATTTCTCACACACACACACACACACTACATCATTAGAAATTCCTACAAATGGCAAGTCTATTATTTGGTTTCCTTGGATGGAACAAAGGACCCAACATTGATATAACAATGGACGGATGTAATATTTAAATAAACTACGATGAACACACTACATGCATGTTCTATACATATGAACCAAATATATCAGATAAATGTATATAAGACAGAAACAGATTGTTATAAACAGCCATTTAAATAAACAAATCAACAACAATATTGATCAAATGAAGAGCCTCAAATCAGCTTTATATAAGGATAGCACAAGAAGAAAAATTATTAAAGAATATACTGAAATCATTTTATCTGAAGAAGAGTTCATTTAAAGAAAGAGACACCAACAACAGATAACCAACTAGCTCAATTCTAATTGATTTCATCAGTTTCACAAGACACCCGTTCATCACATGTCTGAGACAACCCTGTCAATATTAGCTCACGGCAACATCTGGCAGACAAATTATGCACTTCTTAACAGTCTACTATGGATATAAAAACTTAGTGATTTCCTGATGATCATTTGTTAACTTTCTTCGGCCTAGATTTGATGACTTCTGGATGGGTTGATGGCATGTCTCAGGTCTTAAGGAGTAAACCTTATACAATCAACACCTGCCCTAACTCTCGTCGTGAGATATGTTTTGCTGTTCGTGATTGTCCGGTTCCAAATTTGAGGTGTACTGATTAATAAGTTCATCAGCATATTGTCGTTGTTCTTCAGTCAAGGTGACCTCTTGATTACTGTCCACTGGATCCTTGTAGGGTTTTAATATACTTTTGTTTTGCTGACAGCTGTAACAAAAGAAAATTAAAATCTCACAACTGTTTAACATAAGGCATATAATTATGCTTCATATCTTAACAAAATGACTTATTAAACAACAGCTGTCTAGCAGTTCAAACAGTTGGCCAAAAACAATTTATCTATGTTTTCTACATCACATCATTGCTTATCTTCCATTGTATGCACAAAGACCAGTGAAAATGCCACCAAATACTGTTAAAAACACCCATTTTTCCCAATATTTTTCTAGGATATGACACATTGGCCTCCACTCATAACATAAGGTATTAGTAGCTTTAAATGTTTAACTTCACAAATCTATATGTCAGGCTACTACAGTTGTATTTCTAGTTACAAATCGGAATCCATAATGTATAAATACTCATTGATCAAGGTAAGTAATTTGAGCTCCATGATGCCTCCTTTGTACAGTATGTGAATTATAGCCAGGGAGTGACACATCTAGACACATTTCCTTGGATAACTTGTGACCAAGTAATACGTATATGTTAAAAAAGCCCCCTTTTCCTGGATTGTTTCATTGCCATTTTCTGGATCAAACTGGCTGCTTCATGCAAGTGAAGTAAATCTTATTACTGCTCTACAATATTCCAAGTCGGAAACAAATGACTTTGTCAATATGTTATGATTTATAGTTTGGTATACCGCATGACTGAATGTGTACAACGGAATGTACATATTAACAATGTTTCCTAATCATAGACTAACCACGACACGGAAAACCAGCGATTATCACTACTTGAGCAGATGTGATTGTTTATATGGTCAGTATATTTTGCAGACTGACCGAATCAGTCATCCACTCGGGCTATTAGCACGTTTATCAGTTTCAACCAAATCCTCAAGCAGAGGCATCTGATGCATCAGTTGATGAACCCAAATTCTATGTACATAATAGTGCATATGAATCACTTTTCCAATTTTATATAATAAAAACAGCCATAATAGCCACACCATTTGCTGATGAATTATACCATAAAAGGAAACATTGTTGATAATTAAGCTGGGGAACAAGTTTGAACTACCTGAAGGGAATAAATGTGTAACATTCAATGACAGACTCGACCCAATTTATATATATATAGGCCTAAAATAATCATTCATGATATATGGATATTTTGATAAGTGTTAAATTATTGTTGATGATGGAAAATACATTTGATGTGTTCTTTAAAAAGTTAAAACTATAAGTCAATGAAATATAATTAACAAAGTAAAAAATTAACTTTAATAATTAATAAACAGGCATATACTATGGTATGTGCAATTTCTCTGCTCAAATACACTGCACACTTAGATAATAAAGAAAGCATTACTAAGACATGTTTCAACCATCATAATTAATGACATACAATGCATATAATTATCACTAAAAAATGTAAAATAAATTAAATTAAATCATTTATGAGAAGCGTATTAGTAAATTAAAACTTCTACATATAGTTGCAAATGGGTGCTGCACAAAGTTAGATAAAAACACTGATGTTGAGAAACAACAAAACATATACACACACACAAACAAATTCATTATAATGCTGTAAGTTATTTGTGGTCATAACATGACGTTAGTTAAAATCTTGCACACAGTTTTTAAAATATAATAAATAATAATTTATTGGATTTAATCCAAATATTAAGCAGAGAATAATAAGGGATAGTGTATTCATATCAACTTATTTGATTGCAAACTGAACAAGTGAATGTACAGTAAAAGTTAAGGGATTAAAAATTAATTACATACATTCACCAATAACTTACCAAACAAAACAATTATCTGAAATGACCAGCAAAGTCAGACATCAAATACTGATGTTAGGAATGACATTAATAAAAGGAATATTTGACGGATAAATGTGCTGTTATCTGAAGATTAGGAAGACAGAATTGATGAAATCACTTCAATGAAGTGTAATGATGAAATGGTTTACCAAACACTAAACCCGTATAACAATGTGCAAAACACAAATATAGCGATGATCGGATAATATCAACCGACACCATAGCGCTGTTAATTGATTTTGAAAAAGTGAGATTTGAATTTGAAACACCGAATGAAATATAGTGCAGTGCTAGTTAAAATAATCCCAGTGACGTAGAGATGAACACTGCTAATTTTACCTTTTTACTCACCTGGTATTTCAAAACAGGGCATAAAAACTGTTGAATAATGGATATTAAAAAATCTTTAAAAAATCAAAGTATACCACTAATGTAGAAAATCAATTCAGGATTCTAACCATAACTTATAGATGGATACAAGTGATGAAAATAATATCAGTGAATGGTACAATATAAATAAACCAATTATATTAATCCACGAACTAATTAACTGTACATTGTTATGTCACTTACCTTTCAGATGATGAGAGCATCCCCATGCCTTCATTAAGTGGCTTCAGGTAAGGTGTATTACTGCTACAAGACGTTGGGTCAGCCCACGTCACACCCTTCATCTTTGTATCTCGGAGGCCAAAATGTCTCTTTGGTTCAGACCATTTCATGTTGTTATTGTCCCGCTGCTCTAGATATCGAGAACTCGGTGAATCTTTGCAGGTTGCCTCGCAGTAATGACTAGTGGAATCATAGTGAGATCCAGCCAGATACTGATCCTGATATTTTGTCTGGATTGTTTCTGTAGGACTGCTGACCTCTCTTGGCAGTGGGACGTTATGTGTGGGTGAAGTACTTCGAGGCCTCTTCAGAATGTCGCCACCCTTGGTCACCACAAGTTCTGCATCTGAAGTTGCAACTGATTCATCATCCTCTGACCTTCTCGATCCCTCCATCATCAGTGGGGTACTAGAAACCTCCGTCTGTGTCACATTATCCTGTACACCCTGTCCTGATGCATTCATGCCATGTGCGGCTTCCTGGTCACTCAATGCTGGATCATAGAGAGGACTCAGTTTTGTTCGAGATTCGGTGGGATTCTTCAAGTTATCCCGGAACTGATGCCTGCTGTTGTACTTTACTTCATCATCTGCCTTTTTCTCAGTGGATTTTTCATGGTCTTCTATCCTTGATCCTGGATATGAATGAATGCTGCTGTTCATATCAATGCAGTTACAATCATCCAGTGTAAGGATAGAATCAGTCAGACTTTCCCTATCATTGTTATGTCTCACTCTGTAGCTTGTTGCATCGCTGTCATTTTCATTCAGCGATGCTGCCTTCCCATGGCAGTGATCAGATTTCCTGTCAGCATCAAGTTGATGATCCAAATATGAGATCGTATGGTGCTTGTCTGTCGGTGGAGGTATGGCATGTTTCTCGTGGCTCGTGTGTACCTGTATTTCATTTCTACGTTGGACGCTGATTTCAGGATCTAAATCACCACATTCGGATAACTGGACCTCTTTTGCATGTCCTGATTTAAAATTCTTTTGACTTCCATAAAAACTAATACTATGAGCTTGGGTTTGTTCTTTCTCTGAATGAACACTTCTTTCTTTCCAATCAACATTTTCATCATGGCCATAGTGATTCATCCCATCTTCATTCCTGAATAATTTCCTTCTACTGCTAACATCTTTTTCAGTTTTCTTCATAGATTTATGTGACTTTTCTTGATTCAAAGCTGAACACGGATCAACTGGCAGATCCTGAGATATGGTATCATGCCTACATCCCAGTTGGAAATGAAAGCTCTGATGATCCACACTTGAATTGCTGGTATTTAGGAAGCTTACTGACCTGTTTAACTGCTCATCCAGAATAAGTTCCTTGCTTGATTGCTTGCTATTTTCGACAAGTGTATCTCTGGCATCATGATTCACATCTGGCCTGGCAGGCTCCCGCCTGTTATAGCTTTGATCATGTTCCCTGTAATACGTATGAAGCTGCCTTAATGATCTGTTCAACCTGTCTTTGGTTATGCTATAATTGTTTGTATCTGGTCTTTTACTAACCAGATCATCATCGTTGCACTGGAATGGTTCTGTAGAGGAGTTTCTTCTGTGTTCTGGATATGCTAAATAATCCTCTTGTCCCAGATCACTCCATGCCTCATCAAGAGACTGATCTGGAGCATGCCTGGAATCATAAGGCAACCGTCGAACTGCTTCCACTTCAACTTCCACATCATTCAGGAAAGTATCCTCTGCCTTAATTGAGTCCTCATTTTCATTACAACATCTTTTCCAGTAAGCTGATGAAGGTTCATATGTCTTTTTATGTGGATATATTTCTCGTCTTGGTGTGCCAACTCTTTTTGTGATGCTTGCTGGAGGATAACGTCTCACTTCGTTTATTCTCTTATTTCTGATCTTAGACAGTTTGCTTGGAGACTGATACGAAGAGTATTCCTCCAAGTCATCTTCGACTGGTTCATCATCGGCAAGATCTTCAACACAATCATAATATGTGCTCGTGTAACCAAGAGATCTTCCATGCTTCTGCTCCGCTTTGCTCAACTGTTCCCTAACTGCTTGTATGCGTTCTTTTATCAACTGAGAATCCTGGGATATGGCCGAGATTGTCCTGCTATCTCTACTTGATAGAAGTGCATTAAGCTTAGATCTCGATATTGATTCCATCACTAATGGTGATCTCAGATGGCTGGAACTAGGAGAAGACACAGCAGAACTTTGGTCAGATATCACAGGCGGGCTGAATGAGTTTAATTCATCGGCGTTCAGTAAATTTTCTTTCTGAGCCAGGGCAAACAGATCTCTCTGGACCCTGGTTTGTGATGCCAGATATTCTTCGGAAGCACTTTTGTTTTCGGTCACTTTTCTTGGATAATCCAAAGTTCTGTCCAGAGTCTTCTCTACGCCTTCAGCAGATCTCGATTTAAAGACTGCCGCCTTAGCCAGTGCCAGGGCTTTGCTGGTCTCTGCTGTATCTGTTGTGGTACCGTTAGCCTTGCTATTCAGGGGACGTGGGTCTTGTTTACCTGTGTAGGCCTGAACAAGTAGGGACAGCCGCTTCCTGCGTAGTTCCTCATATTCAGCATTAATTCTATCAAATTCCTCTTTATATTTCTCCTTTCGTTTGTTTATGTCTTGTCTTTCCTCAAGATGCTCAGCATCAAGATACTTTTCAGACCCAAACCCTGATGTATCGGCTACGTTACAATTCAGGTTCAGTTTCACAGGCTGGTCATCACTACCCTGGATTGTTATGTTTACGGATGCTCCAAGCTCTTGTTCCACTGCTTTCATCAGGATCCGAACACTGTCTGGAAGCTTTGACTTACTCTTTTCTCCAGTGTCTCCAGTGTTTATGTTGTCCGTTCCCTTTTCATCACCTTCCTTATCTTTGAGGTAGATGTCCAGTTCTTTCAACAAGCTTGTTAGTTTAGCATCCTTGTTTTCTTTTGGCCTGCAGATTGTGGATTCACAGTGGGGAATAGTTGTGATCTTTTGATGACTTTCGTTCAGCAGCTGATGTGCGATAGAGTTACGTACGTCCTGCCAATGGAACACTGCAGGCGGAATATCAGCTTCCTTGATGTCTCCTGATTCCTTGATTATGTCTAGCACCATCTCTGACTGCTTCATGATGTCATCATGAAGGGTGCTGCCAGCTGACGTCACAGAAGGCAAAACATTTGCTGACAGCGGAGTTGTATTATGCATGCTGCCATGTAGATGGCCATACTTGGCTATGGTACCCTTCATCATGGAGAATCCATCGGTAATGGGTACTCCAGGAAGGGAACCTGCAGGATGACCAGTGCCTCTAAGTGGAAAGAGGTCTGATTCATGAATGCCTAAGACAGGTAGCGAACTGCTTCCACAGAGCCTTCTCCAGCCAAATACATGAGTCTTTAACTCCTCAATGTCTGCTTTATGTATTGGAAAAGTCATGCTGGATCCTAACAGTACTTCTGAATTATCTCCTGATCCAGTTTTATCACAGCTTTTGGCTTCAGTTTTGCAGACTGTCACACTATCACAATGTCTGTTTGACGTTTTACAGTTGTCATTTTTGCTCACTGTTATTCCTTCATTAGCCTCAAAATCACTGTCCTCAATGCCTTTAGTTACTGCATTTTTGCCAGAGTGTTCATCCAGACACTTCTGTAGAAAGTTCATCGCATCATGAAGACGGTTGTATTCTTCCTGTGAAATGACCAGCTCCTGTTCTCCACTCGGCAACAGCTGACTATCACTATCAGGCTGGCTCCCAATCTGACATTCCAATTTGCTGGTGGCTAAATCCTAGAACAAATAAATTAACCGGATGTACACACATACAGTCAGAAATATCCATAAAGCCCACTCTATATTTAGTCGGGAATATATTTGGAGAAACACTGATTTCCACTGAATGCTTAAGCGCTGAAATGACTCTTCAGTATATAGGCTTATACTTATCTCCAGACTGATTTAGGCACTCGTTTCAGCGCTACACTGTTAATAAACTAATTCACACACACACACACACACACACACGTGTATAGATTGTTGTTCATAATGAGTTAGTAAGATATAAGGTTACCCTATACAGAAACAGCTTATAACACGATTAGCATAATCTCGTATACAATAATGATTTTCTCATGTGAAACAAGACCAGTAAAGCTGCTACTTTAAACCTGCTCTAGTATTTAATAGCTAAATGATTCTGTCACACCACAACATATATAAACCTCACACCATATAATGTATCAATCTGTACGATGAAGGCAGAGTATTTAAACTGGCAAGTCAGTACACACTGAGTCATAAAGGAGGCATAATTTAATTATTTATTATATATGTTGCAAAGCCACTTTGCACACAAATTAACCTAAGCCGTAACAGCTTAAACAAACAATATAAGCTATGGCTTATATATGCTGATCAGGTAGAGAGAGACAAATTACCTGAGCCAACACATCTCATAATTGAATGTGTGTTTAAAATAAATGAATTACGATGTGATCCTGCAGTATGATGTGTGCTGCCATCTATAGGGGGTCGTGATACTTGTATTGAGTGTAGCCAAAGTGCATCTGTGTATGTGAATAAATGTATGCTAGCTAATTAACGATACATTGACACAACTTAGCCTTAGGCCATTCAGTGTCTTAGAACAGTTGATGGGGGAAAACGGCTTAAAGATGTCAAAATAGAAAGTTAAATGACTGATGATGAAAAAGGTATGTATATAAACAAAGATGTGCAAGTACGCATGTATACGTATGTGTATAGATACCCGACTTACTATATGGATGTACGATGCATAAATATTATTTTCTGAACATCACGCAAACAGCCTTACGAACAAATGCTAGACAAAAACAAGTTATTATAAAACCATACATAAAAATATTAATTACTGTGAGTAGTTATGTTTTGATAAATAATTTGCTTCGAGATAAATGGTTCAATGAGACAGTATATCTGATATTCAAAATCAATAATTTTATGAACTCCTGATGCAATCATATTCCTAAATTATAGCGCGATGTCTCCATGGTTTTACTGGTTAAGCGCGGTTGGCCACATATTCCAACCACGTGAGTTCAAATCTCAACGTGGGCATGTCTGAAAGGTGTTTAATCTTTCACTTCGTCTCATTACCGTTGCCGGTCGTTCAGGTTCAGGTTCAGCCTACTTTGTGCACAAAGGTGGCCGTAAAACATCAAACATCCTGAAAAGTAGCACATCCAATCCTGCCACAAGCAGCCTTAACTTAAATAGGTCATAATATGGGCCACTTGATTGTCTCAAAACACCATCTCAGGTGGTTCCAGGGTTCCAGTTGGTGGTTTATTAAGGCAGGTTTTGTTGTATGTCATCGGGTAGACTAATTCTGCTGTCAGAATACACTTATGGGGAGCTGACCTTAATTAATCCACTTAGAGGTCATAATACTTAACACGGCATGAATAGTAATAACATAGCAGTGAAAGACTGGAGGGGTCATGTGTCAATCAGTTAAGGGTATGGACATATTATTATTATTTTTGCCATAAATTCAGTCATGATAAACAAATAGATAATTTGACAAATGTCAACAACAAACTTGCTAATATAAGTGAGTACGGTGCGGTGAGTTGTTGAGCCTACTGGCGCTTGGTGACATCTCAGGGAGCATCAATGTTATTGTTATTATAAGTCTATATATATATATACTTGATACCTTGATACCAATGTACGGAATATAGAGGCACAGCCTGTTGGTAATTCCGGTCTTGTTTGGTTATCTACATGTAGGTTACAAAACTAGTCGAAATCATGGTAATCTGAATTTCTCCCCTTGCCAAAACTTATCAAGACGAGACTTAAAAGTGTTAAGAGTTGGGCTTTCTACCACCTGAGCTGGGATCGAATTCCAGTCGTATTTATATACTACAGTGAATGACAGTTTTACGATAAGTGAAGGCTCTGTATGCATCAACATCATTACATACCTGTTTGTGCCTGTTTGTATGCATTTACCTGTGTCTGCACACAAAATATAATTTCTAGCAATATGACTATTAATTGATATTCCAAACCACCAGCACAACACACAGTGAACACAGTGTTGTATTCTGAAGCTAACTTATAACACGATGCTCCGAGAACTCACATTTTTCTGCATCTTGACTCAATCATTCCATGTAACTTTATATCCAGTCGATAAAGCATTTATAGCTATAATGATTTCAAACACTGATGATCTGATCTGACTTTTACTAATGAGAAAATACTGGTTTGAAACCAGGAACAATTATAACCTTTATCACTGCCTTAACAGAGCTGACTGTGGAAACTCTGAAAGTGATTCCAACTATTGCCAGATCTGAGCTATGATTCAAAACAACAAAGTCACTCCATTAATATATATATATATATATATATATATATATATATATATACATACACATTACCATAAGCTTTCTGTATTGATTTTATTTGCGAGAAAAGCAAACAACCAGAAGTGTATCGAGATAATGGTGACAGGTCATGTGATCGATTAAAACAATCCTATTAGCTATTGACATCAGGTCAAGAGGTTTTCCATCTATGTAACTATAATAATATACTATATAATGATCACAAATCAATACTCACATTAACAGATCTTCATCGTCGGGTCTTAAACAGTAACTCCTTAATATTATTACTTGTAGCGAAGACCGGTGAGTGGACGACCTAACGATTTAATGATACAGTCGAACCGAAATGACTTTCTATGTGGTCTCGTTTATTTACCTCTTGTGATAAAAAAGAGAGTAAATGCTGCTGTTGTACAGCCACTTTTGTGCGGTGACTGCTGCAGCCAAGATGGGCTGAGTGGCCTCCTATGACAATGAGGTGAAATCAAATATGAAACAACCCTCAAACTAACCCTGCAACGAGCTAGACCACACAGACACGCCATCTCTCGTGGAAGGATGAGTAAACCTCAAACCGACATTGGCCTTGACAAGGACACCTAATGATGCCAGTTATTCACAAGTGGAATATTATCATACCATTATAATAATATTTGATAGAGCTATTTACTGCTAAGATTTTGTACTTCTGCCATCCTGAGAGGAGGTTCATTCGGTTCATGTCCACATTTATCAGTGTTTTGAGGTCAGCTTGCATGCCCCATTTTTATAATGGATTTCTCAAGGAAATTAGAAGCACTCGGCCAATTGGAAATTTTTTAATTTGTAAATAAGTTCTAGATATCTTGTGTTAGGGGGCTGGATAAGTACAGTTAGCAGTTAATCGGGCCTATACCTCTCACAAATTCTATATATAGCCAGTTAGCAATAAATGTGTACCAGGCTAAGGTGAACAATACCATAAGTGGGAGAGTCTTCATTCTGAAGACTGAGCTAAGAGGTATTGTACCGTGTGAATTATGGAAGTGGCTGAATACTATGATCTTTGAAAGAACTAGCTTTAAAATACTGCAATGACATAATTGATAGAGCAGATGACACATTTAAGAGTCAAATCAAAGGTCACAGGGTGAACCCAGTTGAGTACTGAACAACAAATGGCAAAACTCTTCATCGTACAGAAAAATTGAAGGATTAATTCCCTAGTTCAAAACATTTTTTGCTGGTTGATCACTTGAAGTGGTATTGTTTTCTCTTTAGATACAAAAAAAATCGGATATTATAAAGGCAGTTTGAGGATGCGAATCAATCTAACATTGACTACATGGAGCACATTTCAGTTCTCATTCTTTCTGTACTGTATTCCTGTTGAGAATGGGGTATGAGGTAGTAGTTTCAGCCATATCATGTTTTTATGTGTATCCTTGTAAATTTCAGGATTACTACATGGTGAGGAAAATCAAATCAGATCAAATTTTGCAGCAAGCAGCAACAGATAATTCAAGTTCAAAGTTCTAGTTCAAAATGAAAATAAAATGACTCGAAAAATCTATAACTGTAAATAACATGCTGTGAGATCTGAGATTACAAGAAAATAATGGGGTCATGACTAAATAGTTATTACCAGCTTTTTGCTGTGAAATAACAAACAAAAAAGGGAATATAATTATAATACAAAGAATGTGACATCGTGATAACCACGACTAACTGAGAGACATCTTGACATTTAATTGATAACGCTCTTCAAATTATGATAAAGAACGAAAGATTATAATGTCACCTGACATCTGACATGTTGGAAACAATCTGGAGGTATTCCACAAAGTTAATCCAAAACAAAATAACAATTACTGAGTTGAGTTATCTAACCTCAATGCTGGTCATACTTGAGACATATAGCCAAGGGGTGTCTGCTTAGGGAAACACAATCCACAAATGTACCTAGGTACAAACTGGATTCGAACCCACAACTTGGAAGTTTTGCAGTGCAATAATCTAACCACTGAGCCATTGGAGCACTCAAGTTACAATTATTAATATAATGATGATGATCATCATCATCATTATCATCACTGCCCAGAATAACCGCTTTTTACACAGTTGACTATCTCAATCAGGGAGACACAAATGGACTGTAAGTTATTATTTCCACAAGAAGAACAAACACTAAATGAATGTAAAATTTAGAATACGTATTTATATATATGGTAATATGGAATGACTGCTCCATTAGCAGGCTGAATAGCCCATAATACAATATTAATAAATGTGCTGAAATATACTGAGTGTACCCAATCACTATCTGATGTTATTTCAAGGCTTAAGAGAGATACTGAAGTCATAGACCCGAATACGGATGACACAAGCTATAAATTGGATTTGTATTTAGGAGCTTCCAGATTCAAAAAAATGGTTGATACCATCATCAATATATATATATATATATATATATATATAACAAAAGTGTGTAGATAAATATTCATCACCATGTATCTACTGAAAATGTCTATCAAACGAACACTGAGATATATTAAACATTATATCACATCTGTACGTGCATCACATAAATTAAAATATTTAAAAACCCACCGAGCTACTTATCAACTGCCCTGCAATTATATGTATATTGAATTAAGGCATCCGTTCGTTTAGTAAACTGTATACACAATGTAGATTTGTTCTGACCGTACTGCATGGATTCCTCCCATAATTCTATTTATCCGCAATATGCAGTCTTCCACTGATGAGACTGACCTGAATGGTCGCAACATAGGGGACCATCTGGGTGGTAAAACTAGTCCGCAAATCTTCTAATACACCGGACGCTGATCAAGTATCACTTATCTACGGATTCAACCAAATCATCGACATTTAATGACATAACGTGACAGGCTAGATACGTCGGTTCAGTCAGAGGACGACTGGACACAGTTGGTGGTGGTGGTGTGTGTGTGTGTGTGTGTGGTGGGGGGGTTATTTAAATACTTTTCATCGCGCGCTATACATCGGGGATAAAAAGAAAAATTGTTTAGCTCTGGCAGCTGAATTTGAAGTCATGTTTGTAGAGCATTGTGCTGGCTGTGAATGGGTGCTCTACTTAAGCAAACAGCAAACAGACGTCATAATGGGCCCCCACAATGCTGGCATTCACCAGCAGGTCTGTCCCGCCATTGCCAAGTTCCCGCCTTTAAGGCGGACATGTTTAGAAGTGAGCATCCATTTATTTAGAATTGTCTGCTTTCCCGCACGCGGGCGTGCACACACACACATACACACACACAATGACACGTTCTCTGATTGTCTGTATCGCTGGCTAACCCTGATCGCATTATATCCAGAAATACAGTGAAGCAACAAAGAGAAGACAAATAGAGATTCTTACTATGTTTATCTATCAAGATATTTGCTCATATATTATGCTACCTGTCTAACCTCCTAACACCTGTGAGATTCAGAACTGGGACGTAACCAAAGATCAACTTTGTATAACTTCGTGGAGAATGGAGGACAAAACTCAATTCAGGATAAGCCAGCAATAATTAATATGAATACTACTTCGATCTATGTGTGGTCAAACTGATATTTCAGCTTAAAGGAGCTATACATGTCCTGACATGTATAGCTCATATTAGAATAATATTATTCTAATAGAATTATAAGCAACATCGATTTTGGTGTGTGCGTGCGTGCGTGTGTATGTGTGTGTGTGTGTAAGTGTAGGGTTTAATGTATATGTGCAGGCAAAAAACATGCATAATTATGAGTCAACAATAAATCCATTTTATAAAATGGAATGCCATAACATATATATTTCAACATAAACAATCTGAATGATTTAGTTAAATATCATTATTTTATCCACTAATATAAGGTTTTTACAAATCTCACATTACTAAAGTTTATGCTTTATTAAATTAATTTGATAAATACAGTCCTGTACTTTTTACTATCAGATATGAGTATTATTCACCCAGTTTATATATATATATATATATATATATATATATATATATATATATATATATATACAGTACACCCTCTTCATAATGCCACATTTGATTTTAAAAAATTGGCATTATAAAGAAGACATCATTCTAAAGAGGCCTGAATTAGAAAAAACAATTATCAATTCACAAGTTACACAGATGAATGTCAATGCTTATACATGCATTTCAAAGTTATACTTAGCTATAATTAAAATATAGTGATAAATACAAAACACAACTTTGTTAACATTAAATGTGCACATATATTAATTAACAACACTACTTACATTGGTATTTACACAAACATAAATTAGCATTTTGTAAATGATATAAATAAACTTGTGGTATTTAAACAATTTGAAAACAATACAAATTGCAATTCAACAAATCTATTCATTGATCATATCATCCCTTTATCGATGGCATGGCTCCAGCCAAGCCTTTGTTTTCTTTGGGGAATAACTGAAAGCCACTGAGTGACACCTATAATTGTACCGGAATGTGAAAACAAAACTACTTGAAAAAGTCGCCGTTATTAGGCTTTGTGTAGTATACATGGAAATGGCTTTGTGTGTTGAGTTTAGTAATTACTTTTATGGAATACTTTTACCCAGCGTGTGATTGGTGAAATAACGAGGGAAATGGCCGATTGGGACCTGATATATCTTTAACCGAATAACGTCGAGGGGCGTTGTAAAGAGGGACGTTATAATCAGTGGAAATCCGTTCTCTTGGCGATAAGCAAGGGTGGAGTTATAAAGAGTAGCATAAAACTGAGGGTGCTCTCTCTCTCTCTCTCTATATATATATATATATATATATATATATATATAGAGAGAGAGAGAGAGAGAGAGAGAGAGAGTATATGAGTGAGTGAACCAGCTGTCTTTCTCCCAATCCTTCTATCTAAATATCTGTCCGTTTATGCTTGTTGGCATAGGTTTTCGTTAGTGCATATACTTGAGCAAATACATTCCCAATTACCAGATGGAGAACCAACCAAACAACAGAGATCACGTGGTCAACTAAAACTAATGATATATAGTATACAAATAATGTAATTGTTACACACAAGTGATCTATGGGCCATTGGTGTCTAAAGCGAGATTTAATTCATTTAAGCATATCCCTAAGATCATAAACAGTGCCTATTTATGCCACTCGACGTATTTATATAAGCGTCTGCAATATAGTATATTTCACCGCGTGATCTGTTTGTCAAAGGCTTAGAAAGCAGAGAAAACATTTGTGAAGATAAGGAAATTTAAAGCCGGACATAAGAATGAATTCAGCATAAATACAATGCTCTATCAAGTGAATAAATACTATTTTTCATAGCAATACAGCAATGTACCAATACGCATTCTATAATGTGCAAATTATCGTCCCCACCCTAGTTTTTACATCTATAATATTATTACAGATGGTCAGAGTGAGCAATCCGGTGAATGTTGAAGGAAAACAACAATGATTCTCTGCCAGCCAAAAGAGGAGATACTGGCACATTTTTAGATATTTGTCACACACGATCATCGTACAGATGTACCGTAGCATGGCATTAACAAGTAGCTGGCCATATAAGACTTCTATTTGATAAACATTTAGATATTTGATTAATCCTATGAAGGCAATTTTACATTTGAATGTGATTAAATAGGGCTTAATCGACAAATAGAATTTGGTATTCTCTGTTGAATACGGCACATTTTTTGGCTTTTGGGTTAGTAGCTTTCTCCTAAAGTAATGGCTCATTCATCGTGATCTATATTGCTTTCTATCAACTGTTATCTGGACATTCGGGAAACATGTCTGTTCAGTTTCTATTAAAATTTATATCGGGGCCAGAAAAATCGGTTGTATATCAAGGATACTTTCATGCCGGGCTAGTGCTGATCGCCGATCAATTGACGGTAGTGGCAAGTGGCTTTTTGAGATGAAAATTTGCCATATGTGTGTGTGCATGCCTGATGAGCAAATCGTTAAAACAAATTTCCTGCTGCGTACCTATACTTATAATAAGCGATACAAAGCTGCCAGTGAATCCCAGCTACGCCTAAAACCGAGATTCCATATACGCGGTAGGCGTAATGCGGCATGCGAATGCGACGTCGAGGTAGCGTATGTGACATTGCGCTAGCCATGCGTTTGGACACCCCTCTCACCTTCTGACTTATTTTTCTTGGGAAAGCCTGTCTGGACATTCGCTTTAACCATTGCAGTTTACTGGCTACGTGTTTATTTAATATTTTATTTATATATTATTTACAGATTCTGTATACACGATCGGCCATCAGTTTCAGGGTTGAAAGATAAGTATTTAGAAATCTAAACTCCCGACGTTGAGGGAGGTATTTGTGATCATCAGACGAATTGTTCAACTCTAATACTGTATCATGATAGACCTTTGTCTTCCAGAATGCCAACTAATTTCTGGCTACAAAAAATAATAATATTTTTTCAAACATGAAATCTACTGTGCCACAGGTTCTGGTCAGACTGATGGTGCTCATATGGATCTGAGTTTGTTGTGATGAGAATCAGAATAAACTACTGAAATATTTCTGGGATTTTTATGGGATTTCTGTGGCAGTGTTTGATTGATTTCAAAATTATAATCTGGCAAGACTTTTATCGCTTCTAAAAGTTCTATATAAATCTTTACACACAAACACGCACGCAGGCACGCATGCACACACAGACACATTCAATATTCTATTGAATGTGGAAACAGTACTATTCCGATGATGCTGTGATTCAGCATATACATACCATTAATCAGGACACTAACCTGTTCTAGCTTGTTCTTAGCATCTTCGGTGTTTTTCAGTTTCTTCTGCAGTTCATCATTTGCTTTTAACAACTGTATATTTCTTATCTGCAGTTCATCTGACTTGTCCACATCTACCGCTGGTCCATTGGACAGTCTGTCTAGTTGGATCTTAAGGCTCTTGTTCTCCTCCTGAGTTCTGGATAAGGATCTCTCTAAGGCTGATATCTGGTCACGAAGAAGTTCCATCTCAACCTTGTCACCATCATGTTTCACCCTCAGAACTTCAACTTCCTCATTGGCCTTGAGAAGCTGGTTCTTGTGCTCATCCAGCTCACTGGCAAGATGTTCCACTTGATGACTGAGTGTATTGTCACAATTATTTTACATTTGCCCTCAGCAGCTCATTTTCAAACGAAGCTGCAGCCAGACTCCGCTGTAGTATAAGAATGTTTGGATCCATGCTGATTGGAGCCACGGCTAGATGGCGCCACTTTTCGGGTCCCTCCTGATCAGTGTCCTCATCTGCTTGACCAACGGGAGTGCTGAGGCTGTTGTCATGGTTACACAGACTGTTATTCAAGCTGTTATTCAGACTGACGTCCGCCAAATTATTCATCTGGTGCAGGATTTTGTCAATCATCAGTGATACCATTGAGGGTGATCGTTTTGGTGGATCATCACTTTCTAGCTCTACACTGCCTTGTATGATGGTAGGTGACTGTGTTTCAGAATGAGGGCTGACGGTTGACCAGTACAGCTGTGATGGTGTACTGGTTCTCATCTCAAACTGCAGATCAAGTTCTTTATCCAAACCTTTACCAAATTCTGTTTCAGATTCTGACTGGCTCCTGTACCCAGTCTGAGTAGCAGCACACGTCACAGACAGAGCATTTGTTGCTACCGCCATGTCTTTCAAGTTTGCTGTTTTCTCCTGTTCTTTGGCCTTCTGTTGAGTGATGTCTGACTCAAGGCACTCGGTGTGAGTCTGTAGCTGGGCAAGCAGTCCCTCAAGATGTTGAACCTTCTGACCATTTTGTTTATTGTTGCACTTGTATGATGCCACTTTATCCACCAGCTTCTGATTCTCAGTTCTAAGTTGGTCCAGTTCTTGCTGAAGATCACTGATCTCATTTGATCTTATGTCATCCACTCTGGATCCAACCTCATGGATGAATGCCTGTCTGGCATAAGCCATCTCTAATTGTCTCCTCATGCCATGCCCACTGATGGTGATCTTGTCCAGGAGCTGAAGCAGCTCATCATTAGGATTGGATGAAATCTGGGATCCAGATGGCGGATTGGACTGTTCTGAAGTGACATCACTTACAACATCATCAGCATGTCTCCCTGAATTATGGTAATGATGAGAGGAGTTTCCATCTGCTTCTAACTGATGGTCAGGTTCAGCTTCTGGAGACACACCTGTGGCTGACTCTTGATTTGGTGCATTATGAATTTTGTTTGATGATGTAGCATGAGTAAGCTCAGAGGTAGAAGTGACAACAGGATCCGAGCTGCAAAAATAATTTCTGTCTACCTGTTTCTGCCCATCTGACTCATAGCTTCTTAAAAGATCTTCATTCAGATCTGGATCTACTTGTACTGCCAACAGTTTGGATTTTGCCAACAGTGCTTCTGCATCATCAATATCAGACTCAACTATGTCACTAAATTCTTCTTGTCCTGTAGGTGTTGAACAGTTTTTGACAGTACATGGTTCATGCTCTGCCTCAGCCAGTTCTACATAAAGTGATACGGCATGATCCTTATCCAGATGGTTCTCTCCTGAGTAGAGAGCCAAAGTTTTCCCTGCTGTTTCCTTGCTGGCAGACACATATGAGAGAGTCTCACTGAATTCAGATCCAGAGATTCTTGGCTTAAACAGCACAACAGACTCGGTACACACCAACTCCATGTTTTCCGTAGAATCTGACATCTCAGTTCCTTTCAATCCAATTTTTTCATCTGATTCAACTAAATTAATTAAATCTAATTCCTGTACACCTGATACAACACTGTCTGAACCATTAGGTGAATGGGTATCACCTGGTTTTGTGGAACCACTGATTGATCGATAAACATTTGCAGCTTTCTTAATGGGTTCAGCTACTGCTTGTAAAAACTGCCGTCTAATAAATGGATCATCACACATCATGGCATTCATGCCATCTGTTTCTCCTTCTTCATATCCAGTATCCTCTTGACCTGATGACTCAGATGCCTGGTAGCCAGCATCCGTCACACTGTCTTGATCATCTGTTGCTAATGACTCACAAACAGAACCAGCATCTTTCTTAGGCACATCAACAGAATCACGAACCACAATATCACTGACAAACTTAGAAATTGCTATGTTAGAAGATCCCATAGCCTCTGCACGATCCAGAATACTGTCAACATTGCTTTGGCCAGAATGACTCTCAGGCTGTGGATGTTTCTGGAACTGGAACATCTCATTTTCAGCCCTAACGAGATTCATCTCCAACAATCCAGAGACAGATACACAATCAGTAGCCTGTTGGCAGCCATCATCTGATGTGGCACTAGATAAATCAATTATGGGCGTGGATGTGCTCTTTATATCTTCACCATTCACTTCATCAGAATCTGATGAAGCTAACGATAAGGTCCGCTCATCATTTTCGTCTGGCTCATATTCCACGCTAGCCATAAGATCAGCATCCTTCAGGGTCATGTCTTGAACTGTGAAGGACTCTTCACAGGAGAAGAACTCTTCATCCATAGTTATGTCATGTTTTGGTGGGCTGCTCGGAAGGCTCCGATACAGACAGCTGTCATCCAAGCTGCTGTCAGCTGGCGCCCTATCACCAATGATAAATCCTTGACCAAAATGGCCATCTGTCATATTACTCCGTGGTTCTGCACATGCCTCGTCCTGCTGAAAAAACTGTTCTCCGGTGGCCAGAGTTGGATCACCGCCGCCGTGAATCACACGAACAGCATTTCCATGATCAACCACATAAAATCCAGAACTTGTGAGTGGAACTAACTGGGTCATAATCATAAAACATTCAGTAGTAGTGCTGATTCCACTGTGAATGATATCGGTGGGCAACGATGATGTGACAGGAATAGTCATCATGCTGGGAATCATAGGCGAGTTGTTAACTGATCTACATTCCCCTGCTTTCAAGGCAGCTACAATACTATCCTCGCTGTTCTCTGGCACACGTTTGCTAATGTCAAGTGACTGAGCTCCAACAAACATTTCATCACTCTGACTGTAGTCGATGTCATCGTGATCAATAGAGCCAGGATGACTATTAACTGCTACATCAGTTGCACTGCATTCGGCAGTCATTACTTCCCCATCACTTGTTCCTTCTGATGTATCCCCTGATGCCTGAGATTTGATCATCTTTGACAGAGCTATTGCTTCATTTAAAATAAGTTCCTCGATGCTGTCACATATTTCACTGTCAATCCACAACTGTTCATCACTTCTGTCACCTAATCCGGATGTTGATGTGTCTCTTCTATGTGGCAATTCCGTATGGGAATCCATAATGTGAATTTGTTTTTAAATACTTGAGTTATTGATGCCTTTTGATGCTGTCGAAGAGCTTTTTCCAATATAAGAAGTATCAGTGGCTTCAGCAACAAATTAGGAAAGGTGCCTTCAGGATTGTTAAAGAGTCCAAGCTGAAACATATAGTGAAACAATTGTAGGATTAATGTCTAAAGCTATATTATAACAATTATAGTTAATATATTCTAAACCTAAATATCAATGCATTATAATTTATATAAATCTTGATGAGAGATACAAAAATGAAAACATAATATCTAGAGGTCAAATATCAAGAATTACCTTGGAGTGAATAAATTCATTAATCTATGACAACAGGTTCCAACCAAAATTATTATAACAAACTACATCAGATAATTAATGTATAGATCATTAGAACAAAGATTCTATGAGATGGTTAATTAACCAGCAGTCAGAAATATCCAGTGCAATCTTGTCACAGCATTAAGTCTACAATTATATAAAATAATACCATAAAACCACTTACGTGTTCTCCAATTTTAAATATTTATATTAACTATTTATTAATTGGCGCATAAACTACTTATCACAACCTACTATTTGTGCTAGTCCTCAAAACGAATTTCAACACAGGTTTCACGTTTCATGCTTTACAATAAAGAATAGAAATGCATGCATACCTAGTTTATGAGATGGTTCTTGTACTCCCACTAGCTCATGTTTATTGCTTGTCAGTGCCAACAGATCTTCTTTCTGTTTAATCTGTAATGAAAAACAAAACAGGATCAATATTTCATCCACTATCCTGAAGTCAAAACTTAATTACTTAATCTAGGTGGCAAATTACCCAAAAGATCATGATGTATTGATTTTATTATTCACATGTAAATGTATCCAACATCAAGTCCATAGCATGGCATTTATGAAATGGGTCTCTTTGAAATTAAAAAAGAATTAACCTTTCTTTTCATAATATAATTACTTGATTTTTAAAATATTCCCCCTCATAAGATAGTATGTAAAAGAAAGGTTAGTTTTGGGGAGTCTATTGTGCCATCAGACATCATTCTGAAAATGTTATGCAACGTTTTAAAAATTTGTTAGAAAAATAACAGCATAAAAATTTGTTAGAAAAATAACAGCATAATGTATATAAACTGAATAGTTAATTTGATGATGAAAAACAAACATATATGCTCAAGTTGTAACACATAGTTTTTACTTGAGCTGTATTAAATACAATATGGCCATGACTATCCTCTTCATACATACCTTCCTTTTAAGCAGCGTCAGGTAAATTAACAATGCCTCATCACCGATCTTTCCCTGCAGAAATAATTCAGCACTGAAAATTTAAAAAAAAATAATTGCTCATTACAAGAATATAATTAAGCTCCTTATTATAAAAACATACTTCAAAGAGACCAGACAGGTGAGTGAGCATTTAAATTTTGGGTAGAAAAGCTTAGTGTCTAGATGACAGTGATCTCACTGTAAATATTTAGACCATGCTAATGACACTCAATTAGACCAAAGATTATTCAATGAAGCTTGCCACCTTCCAGCTTCATTTTGAATGACAATAACCTATGTCAATACAGGTTGGACAACCCACTGATGCAGAAAGGTCACTAAAGGGTCATTTCATTTAGAAAGCTAACATGAATCAAGAGATAATAAGGCTAAGAAACCAATAAGTTTTTATGTGGATGATCTTTTATTAAAATAGCTAACCGTTAGTTTGACAAACGTGACTCGAAACATATACAAGTCACATTAACCACGCAATTATGGTCGAATTATAATAAATATATAAACTGACAATTCTAAATAAAAAGGGGTACATAATAAAAAGGGGTACATAATAAAAGGGGTACATAATAAAAAGGGGTACATAATAAAAAGGGGTACATAATAAATATATAAATACAAAATTCATAACTGAAAATAATGCCTAAAATGTAACAAATAGCATATTATATTTCAGCTGTGCTTGTGTGTGTGTGTGTGCATGCATGTGTGTGTGTGTAGCATGTTCATATGAATGTTATCTTCCAGAATAAAACTATGACGATGATGATGATGATAATAATAACAAAGCCTTACCATTGGTTAAGTTACATAATCAGCATGTTTAATTGTAAACAGAACTGACCAATGATTCAGTACATCAGTAGTTATTTCAAATAAAATAAAAAATTGCGATACATAAATATACTGAAGAGAAGGTGATTGTCAGGGAGCAATAGATATGGGGCTATGGGGAACTTACTTGATAATGTCCTTTTTTACTCCAAGTTCTTCTTCGGCTGCCTTAAGACAATTCTCCAAATATGTCTGTGTGTCCTTATAGTTAGAAAGTTATACACGAGAATAATTATGGACATAAGCAGTCATGGTAAAGATACACACACACACACACACACACAAAACCACACTCCTCTACAAAAAATAATAGTTATTTACACAATATGTGTCATTACAACATTAATTTGTGCTAATTAAATTATTTTAATTATTCATACAAGTAAACTTACTGAATGATAAGTAATGTTCACACACAAATGTTTCAGGAGATCAATCAATACTCCATCTCTTTGGATGCTGAAACCAAGAGGTACACACGGATCATGTGAAATAGTTTCTCTGCTTGGATATGAGGATATTGCATGGTAAGTGGCAATACTGTCTGCAAGATGGGAATAAATAGCAAATACTGTGCACACACACCACACATAGACAAACAGGCATGCACGCACGCACCCAAACAGAGGACAGTACCAGCTGAACAAGTACCTACTTGCTGACTAGTGACTCAAAGTGGTTTACTGTCATGGATGGTACCTTTTCTCGACACCAGTTTAACATAAGTCGGCTTCCCATACGAACATTTCTTTGGAAGGGTGCTAGCTCTGTAAAACAACAACAAAGCCTGACAACACTGGTAATAATATTACCTGACATCTGTATATTATAGGCCTACCATAGCTGTCAACACATATTTACAATCTGTTGTAAAACAAGCTGATAACGAGTGGACCATCAATAAACTACTTAAACACAGATAATTCCAGCTAAACAATGTCTATTTAATGATGACAATGGGTACATCACCGTACCCAACCTTTGTGCACAATGGAATAGAAACAAAGGGGTTACAGTTTTATAAACAATTAAATGAAATAAAGCTAACAAAACACAACATTTTATATGCCCCCCCCCCCCATTCCCTGTATTTATCTCAAAACATTTGCCATTCAATGATAACACTTACTTGGAGTGTGAACTGATAGATTGATTATGATAAGCCATAATAGATCACAGAATGGCTTTAGATCCTCCCCTATGACATCTGAAACATGAAACAAACATTGTTTATAGTCGTTATCACCTACCTGCCAATTAATAATTACACTTAATCAACTGTCTAATTATTAGGAATGTAAATAATGTACACAATAATATAATCATAATGTACACTAATTATTTATGTAAAAATAGCAACAACAAAAATAAATGTCAGACGATGATAAATTATTAGAATGAGTTATGGAGTGATTTAGCTAACAGAAGCTGTTCCAAATAAAATGTTTTGCATTGAAAACACATAGAAATGTGTTGTATTTTACATAACACAGTTATTGTGTGTGTGTGTGCACGTGTGTGCACCTGTGTGTGTGAGATCCTCTTAAAATTAACTCACATATCTAAATTAGCCTGTTTATAACTATTTTTCAATGTGTTTTCAGTGCAAAACACATTAACTGGAGTAGTTTCTGTTAACTATAAATCACTACATAACTCATTATAATAATTTATCATCTGACTTCAGAAATATTTGTTTCAAACGATTCTAAAAATTGGTTTCTCCATCCATCACAAACATCCTGCCACCGACTGAAAACAGGATTATTTTCAACGTTCTGCTGCTAAGTAATGAAAACCATTTTAACATTTATTTAAAAAAAAGTATGCCAATAAACCAGAAAAACAAGCAACAAGAAAGGGATCTAAAAATGTGAACCGATCATATTTCCAAGAAGTATCTGCCGTGATTGCCCGCCATTTACCTTTTTCATTAAGAGAATGTCTCACACCTATTGTTGTCAGATAATTTAAAACCACTTCCATACAAGCTTCAGGTGTCGGATCATCGAGATTCTGAAGAAGGAGAAAAAAGTTAAAGATGTCAAAGTGTCCCATTAATAGACGATCGTTGAGACGTACAGAAGTCTCGAGGTTTGAACGGGAACGGCCGCATTAAAGTAAACACGCATTAAGTATTTGCTGTAGTAGTTGTCTGAATAGGTCGTTAATGGTGTGACTGTTGACTGTGAGGTTTACGAGTCAACAAATGGGCATAAGACAGTAATATGTGTCTGTACGTTTGTCTGTTTGTACGTCTGTCTGTCTATCTGTCTGTCCGTCCGTCTGTCTGTCACCGTGTGTCCGTTATAAACTGGGCCGTCGTGGGCAATCTTGTGACGAGGACAGATTAAACAATAAAGTGTTGGAGGTGAATAAATTAATTTAGAAACCACGTCTGTCTCGTCAAAACAGACTCAAGGTGTGAAAATTTACTTCAGAAGATGATGTAAACCTTTTGATGGTGAAGGACTATTAGTCTATGCGTTTAAATAAGAGTTGGAATGATACAAGCAGAGGTAAAGGGAGAAGAATTTAATTATATGAAATGACTTATGGCGGATTTAATAGTCTTCTTTTTGCGTCAGTTTTGAACCTTGACTTGATTTTGCTAATAAAATCTATCACCTTAATGGTGGCTAAATGGAGCAAAGTTATGGGTAGCAATTGAACAGAAGCATCTACATTTTTCGATCGGTGAGTCACTAATATGCACTCACTTACTGTACATTTAAATACCCTTACACTTGCCTTAACTAAATACTGACATGCACTACACGTTAAACGCTGATCAAGTTAGGTTGACTTAAACTAGATAACTATTTATATGGTAAATAAGACCAAACAATATCCACACTCCTGCTGATATTCAATAAATAATAACGTTGTCAATATTTATAACACCATAAATGTTAACAACCTAAACATCCATTCATTCGCTCTTTAAATGCCGCAAAACATCGTCACAATGACACAGAATAAGATCTTTCATGGCCGCAGATAAAGAGTTATTTCAAGCCTGCGCCATAACGTACACAAACTGAGATCATCGGTCAACTATAAATGAGGTGAACTCAGTCTAATATTGCGAATATTATTCAGATCATAATTTTTTTTAAATTAAAATAACTAAAACAGCCAAGGTAGCGGATAATAGTCTTTATTCTTGTATTCATAGTATCTAAAATAAATTTTAAACAAAAGCCTCTCCCTTATTCTGGCAGACAATTAATTAATTACTGAGAAGTCTTTGGATGATGACGATTGATGTTTTATGGCCACTTTTGTGCACATGGCAGGCTAAATGGGCCGCGCGACCTCCAAAGGTAATGAAGCGAAGTCAAGGATGAAACAACCTTCAGATATGCCCACGCCGAGGTTCGAACACGAGTGTAGAGAGAAGTGTTTGGAAGACAACGAATACTCCCAATATTAATGCCCAGTTTAAGAACTGAACACCGCTAATACAAGAACTGCTTCATTAGGAAGGGAATTATTCACATCAGAGAACAAAAGATGGTGCCATGGATGAACAAGGTCCAGCAGATGTTCTGCCATCACCAAAATAAATCAATATCATGGAATTTAATTGATATTCGGCTAACGTTGAGTACATTTGGCTCAATCATATTCAACTAACCGTAAACTTGGTGTATTGTGAACTGGGAGTTAATCAACGGTTATTACCTGCTTTAATAATTATCATACTGTCACCAATATTATTATTCAGAATAATTCTACCAGTAAATATAATACTACTACTGTTACTACTACTGATACTAGTACTGTTGTTTTTGTTGTTGTTGATGATGATGATGATAATGATGATAATAATAATAATAAGGACGATGATTACAATGATGAAACTACTACTAGTAATAATAATAATAATAATAATAATAATAACACTGCTACTACTTCCGATACTACTACAACTGAATGAAACAGGCTAAAATTAAAGCAGGTTTTAAAAGATTGTTTGTGAAATTATTAGATACTCACTTGGTCTAATGACAAGAAAATATTGGGAACTATGTTTTGTGTGTATGAGACAGAACAGCTTCGTAAATATATGAACGCACTGATGCATGAAATAAAAAAATTAAATTGACTAAAAATAGCCCTCACCCAGTAAACGAAATGGAACTGGAAGTGAAGAATAATACCATTTAATTACAACTACGTCTAACCTGTAACATTACTGGCTTACCTCATATGACCTCTTCCTTGTTAATTATCGGACATGTGTCATCCGTCATAAAATATCAGTTAACGTTACCCAAAATAATACATAATTATCCCAATAATACGGTTGTTTCCATGGTTACTGACGAAACAAAATATCAGATGGCACCAGAAATGAAACTCCTCTAGAAGTGTTCTTCTCACGTTGACTGAGTCGAGATTCTGTCTATTGATTGCCTGGTTTGAAGCGGTAGAGTCAGTGCCACACACACACACACACACACACACACACACAGGAGAATATTATACGGTACCTACAAGCCAGGACAAGTCCCCGGAAACTCACTAACCCAAAATAAAGAACATGTGCATTTGGCCGCGAAATGTTATCCTTTCAAGCGACAAATAACGCGATAAGCCAGCCATTGTTATGTTTAAGATAATATTTGTAGCACTGTTGCACAACCAGCGTGCTAAGACGTCTTTATCAGAGACCATACAATGATAATATTATGCTAAGGTACCGGTCATGGTTACAATAATAATCCAGGTAAGTGTTTTGCTAAGAAATCAGCTAGGCATATTTTCTGTGTGGGTGCATGTGTGTGTGTGTGTGTATATATATATATATGTGTGTGTGTGTGCGTGTGTGTGTGTGCGTGTGTGTGTGTGCGTGTGTGTGTATGTGCGCGCGTGTGTGTGTGTGTAGGAATAAGATAAGAAATTAATTAATATATAACAACACATCTATGAACCAATATTATTATTACGCTGACTCAATAAAATCAATCACAACAAAAAGTATCGATTTATCAGACATGTTACTGACGAACCATATCCACATTAGGTAGGATTCCACTGAAGAAGAAATTTTTTAACATCACATCATATCACACACACACGCACTCACACACACGCATGCACGCATGCACGCACGCACGCATGCATACACATAATACATTAGTTTTGTATCTGATGGTAGGTATTTAGTCTTGTTACATTTTACATACTTAACACCTGTCTTAACCTTACCTAAGAAGGTAATAATTTTGTATCTTCTTTCAATCAAATCCGAGCCTTCTAATGTTTAACATCAGCAGATTACATCCTTAAAACAACACGTGTTTGTTAACATCAGCCAGATGTTTGTCAACACGATGATTATGCTCACAATGGGATCAATTTTTGCCTTTTCAGTTGACCGTAATGAGGGTGACCTCCATCATACTACATCACCCCCCCCCCCACACACACACACACCACCCCACGGACCCCAGACGGCGCAGCCTAAGGCACTTTTGGACTGGAGATTATTGGTTCTCTTACCTGGATCTTCTCACCTAACCTGGCACTGGGCCAGAGGATGTCCACCAAAGTGACCAATAGCCGGCCATTCTGGAGCTCGCTCAGACCTCTAATTGATTGGTTGGCCTCGTTCAGTATCGAACTGGCCCAGCCGAGATACAACTGGAACATGGAGGAGAAAAAGAACCGATCAACTTAGTCTGACGACAACACACACACACACACACACACACGATTAAATTGAATTGACGGTGAACTAGTATAAACTAACAGGAATTAGGCAAATATTTGCCAACATCGAGGGAGGTATCACCTTTTCGTGTAGCTCAGGCGCCCTCCCCCCCCCCCCCGAGGTCCTACCTGGCCAGACCCATCATATTTCTTATTTGTCCACATTACAAAGGCGCTGAAAAGAAGCTAATTTTTTTTTCTCTTTATTATATTAATATTCATACCCCACTTGTGTGCTGTTGAAATACAGTTCAATATCTCCCCAATCATACCTCCCCCCTCCTGCCCATCTTAGAAACGATATGGAGTTAACATGAAGCATTCTCAGATTTCCTGCCATAAAATACTGCACTCGTCACATGACTCCTTCGAGTGATGAATGAAATCTGAATTGGATTAGAAGAAACGGAAAGGTTTTTACTACATAAAGTTATGCATAATGGTAAGTGACCGTAATCTCCCCCCCCCCCACCCTCATCCAGAAGTATGTATACCTGTAGTTGGAAATAACATGTGTAACACTTTAATCTCGTGTCTAATATCTGAAAGCTTTCAGATTTACCTGGACATAGAAAAGTATGGAAGTAATCAGATAAAAATGTTAACTGACGTTAACACGACAAACTAATAACACGTGACACCGATTAACGAATATTTGCCTTAATTGCCTTCGGTTCATAAGAAGAAAACATATTTAAAGCAGACTTTATAAGCATCTTGAATTAATTAGTGAAGTGGCCGTCCGCCATTCCCCCCCCCCCTTTCAGGTATATTAAAATTATGCTGTAGTTGTTCAGCTAGACCTCAAGTGCAGGTAACCATGACAGTTATGTTAACAACATCAATATGTCTATATAATAACAAAGGTGATCAGGTGATACAAACAATGTGATGATATTAATAGTAATATTTATTTTACGCTGTTGACGAATATAAAAATAAACGATCACCATCCGTTCATTGTAGATAGAGAAACACTGATATTAGCAAAGCTGCTGAATAACTAACATTAAATTAACTATGGAGTTGTCATAACTGAGAGTGAAAAGAAAAATCAGCAAGCAAATAAACAGTGTGCGTGCGTGCGTGCGTGCGTGCGTGCGAGCGAGCGAGTGAGTGAGTGAGTGAGTGAGTGAGTGAGTGAGTGAGTATTTGTGTAGTACGTGCCTATGTGGGTGCAATGCGGGTGTCTGGGTGTTAATCATATAAAGGAATAAACAGTACTCAGATATGCGATATTCAGATAAGCAACATACCTGTAATGAAGTATTAAAGATACCACTAAATACTATGTTTGACATTGTCTGTTTACCAGAGTGGTACATAACTATATCAGAATTATAATGACTTTGTACGAAAATCACCGACCAGATAGTTGTTTCCGTGGTATTAAGCGAACGACTAATGTGCATAAGAGTCGTATTTAATCTTATTTATTTGTTGTACGCTATTGCATATGACACAACTCTCATAAGATTTTTGGACATGGATGTTTTGGGTTAAGACATTCCAGACTGGGACATTTTGTATTGGGACTCTCTAGATCGGGCATTTCTTGGACGAGGGCACATGTGATAATTTAGTTAACAGGCTGTGTTTTAGAAAGACAAGCTTAGTCAGTCAATTTCAAATGAAGAGCATTCACTTGTCGAAGAAACCTTGCCGGTATAATATCTAGACAATATTTGTAATAATATCTATTCGCATATTATTTGAGCAGAAATCTCATGACAGTTAAATGAAAAATGCATCAGTGTTACACCTATTGCAAAATGTTTATTTTTACAGGCCAAAACAGGTGAGCTGCTGCCTACTATTGTTAAGAGGTCGTCCTCTCTATTCCCTACTGAAGAGACTGTATATCTTTTAATTTTCATCAATAGACCGAATCAATGACTTAAAGTCAGACATCATGGCACCTTTGTGTTTTCCTTGGAAATCGCCCCTCTGTCATAAGTCCTGAGTCTGACCATAGCAGAGGTTAAATAAACCACTTACACTTGGTACGTGTTGAAATTTGGGGTAGAGACCCCTGGCTGTCGCCTATTGGGAACAGCCTGGGGAAAAACCCTACAACGTGTATTACAGATTTTTAAACGTTTCCCGCGCTATGTTTCGGAAGTGTATTTAATATTCGTTAGATGTCACTCACTACCTGTCAATTTTCCAATTACATTATAAATTATATTCGTCCAGAAGAATGTATTCACCGCATCAAGTCAATCACTGCATGGTTTCAAAAAAAAGGCACGCAGAGCATATTGGGCTAAAAATAAATATCACGCAACCACTATTCACTCAGGTATGGTATACATAATATATACCATATATTACGCAAAATAGTCAAACATATAATAATAATAATAAAACTTATTTAAATAAAAAAATTAACCTCCATTTGATGTATTAATGCCATCGGTATATGATACTATATCGACGATAATTCTACTACCGTTAAAATAGCTCAAATATCGTAATCTATAGGGGACTGTGATCGAGTGACTGGGTGAGTGAGGGTTTTGGTTTAAGTTCAGCCTCAACACGTGGTCACACCTGGGATTTATGATCCAGGGCCGATTCCCAAGAGAAACACCCCAAAGAGGTAGGATTGAGTCGTATGTAAACAGTGACCTGGACGTTTACAGTCCAGCGTTCTAACCACTATGCTGTTGGGGTGCCGTCTATGGGGATTGTATGGAATTAATTATCGTATATGTTAAATTACAAAACAATATGGAAAATTAATGTAGGCTCTAGAAAACCAAATACTAAGACAATAAAGTTTATTTGGAAGCTTTATAACAATATAAGTCTATAAGTTTGGTGATTTCAGTATTGATTTATTGAAATGTGAATATCACCAAAACAATATTTTAGATATGACTATCAGTTATTTATACATTTACCTACAAGATTCATTGATAAAAAACCTCAACATTGATTTATAATATCCATATAAATAAAATTGATATCCAGATGGAAAATTATATAATAGTCAATAATATATTGGATAATTTTCTTGTTTGTTGATTTTTATTTTGAAGGGGGGGGGGGGTTGTTACAATAGAAAAGTGTAAAACAGAAATCTGCTAAATGATAAACTAGAGGAAACAACATTAAAGTTTGTATAGACATATTATCCAAATATGATTAGAATGATGTACACAATAGCAATAGCTAGGATTAACCTGGCTTATAACAAGTTTCACAATAAATAAGTTAGTCTATGTAATTGTTCATTATCCCTAGGCAATAAATAGCATATGTTATGGTTAACTAAAGGTTTACTTAGAGCCATTATTAAAGGATTTACATAAATTGTCAAATAAATTGTAAAAGAACTGTAGTTAAGAAGTATACAGATTATTACAGTATAAAACTCTGTGAATACAAAAGAGACATGAGTAATACATAGAACATGGATTAACACAAAAAGGGTAATAGTGTTTTAGTGGTAACAACAAATTGTAAATAATTAAGAAATATGTAACTAATTGATTAATTTCTTTATGAATACTGGACTAAGTGGAGTCCAACACTTTGAAGCTCATCCTGATCAAAATATTAGTATCTTCTTGGGGAAAAGAAATGAGAAAATCTATGTGACTTAATCTTACGACAACAACAAATAGAAATACAAAATATGGTTTAAAGTATAGCATATTCTGATCATACAGTTGTTATATCATTACAGTGTAAAGTTTTTTGTATTCCAAGTTTGACCCACTGCTAAAGCTAAACAAATTACTCACCTCACTCACCTCATCAAATTGTTATAAAAGACCAATGGAAATATCATAAAATATCTTACACATATATTTATAACAAGTCTTTTAAAAATGGCATATTCCCATAAGAAATGAATATTGCTAAAAATGGTACCATTATTTAAAGGGACAGATAAGAACCAATTCTTCAATTATAAACATGACTAGTTTCTTGAATCCATTATTGACTTATCTAATGTATTATTTATTAGGGGTATTATTAGCTATAATAATTCTGTTTCTGACATTCTCCTTTTTAACAATGTATTAAACTAAATTTTTGAAATGCTGTAACTATCTGATGTGGAACAAATTTATCTGCGCCTAAACCAAATTTGAACATAGTGGCTGTGTTTGATGCCATATAAAATCAACCACTTCATTGATTCAAAGATATACAATCAAGTCACTTGCAAATGCAAAACCATGATGTAGAAAATATCAAAATCTGATATGATATGCCAATAAGAATGTGACATCAGAGAGAGAAGTATGTGGCACTATCAGTATAGAATTCCTAGAAAATTAATGAGGAAATACTGATGCCCAACATGGATAGCAATATTAATCACATTCTAAATCTCCCTACTTAAATACAGCTACTGTAAATATCTAATATATTTACTAATAATTAAAGCAAACACAATTGCAGCACTTCATTGTATGAACCCACAGCACTGAATACACACACACACATATAATCATACACATTCGCACAATAATATATGTCTGACAGGTAGCGTGGTTGGCCACAGATCTCAATCACCTGAGTTCAAATCTCAGTATTTGCCTGTTTGAAGAGTGTTTCACCCATTTAGCCTAACATGTGCACAAAAGTGGATGTAAGACATCAAACATCATCATCATAAAACACAGTCATATACACTCCTCAAGTCTCAAGTTCATTAAAAAATAAACTTTTCAAGCATTATTTAATTAGCTGTTGGTTACAAGTGATCTGAAAATGTTAAACACAATGAAAAAGACAGAGCAATTAACAGACTGCTATAACTATAGTTTGTTAAATCGAATGTCGCATTCTAATTCCAGTTAATAATTGTTCCCTTGGGATGGCCATCCATTGCCAAAACTATCTTTGTATATACTAACTTGTAGTTTGTAAATTGGTTAATTTAGATATTAATAACTGCTTTGCTCTAACCTGAGTGTATTATACTAAACCACTGTAACTGTAGGTGAATCATTTTCTGAAATGTTGTTATACAATAATTTAGGAATTAGGGAAACATTACAATTTTAAGGAAAAAAAATCACTTTTGGCCAATGAGTGACCTCATGAATCATCAGGATTTTGGATTCAAACTAAATTATTTTTAGTGCCAGAGCCTTTTCACTTACTGCTAGCACACAAACATAATTATGCACATTATCAAAATATCTTTGCCTTAGAAGCAATCCGATAGGTTGGTGATTAAGGTTTATTGAACACCAATATCAATGCCTAGAATTAACTTTATTCTCCAAACAAAAATATTAGAATATGAAATGAGCAATCCCAGTTCTCTGTTAAACTACAATCTTAAAATGTGCCCTTTCTGAAACAGGACTTAAATGAGTGCATTATGATTTCCTCCACATGAGCAAAAAAAAAAAGAAGAGGTTTAGAGGTTTTATTATTTGCAGCAGACTTGTTTGCAATTATAATGACTGTAACTATTACTCAGAAGCTTTGAATACAGATTTCTATGAAGTAATACTATAATTTTCTGCAAAGTTCAATTTGTGATAACACAGTCAAATCTCATTTAATACGGACAAATGTAATACCATGGTTCCCATAGTGAAGGAAATATTATTTTCCAGGACATTTCCAGGACAAAATAACCATTTTCCAGGACAAATTATACAAAATTTAAAGGCAATAAATCAAGAAACATATGAAAAACTATATTATATTTATTCAATGTATGATCGCTTATTGAGATTTTTATAACACAGCCTCCTCCTTGTCCCTTCTAGCTTTCCTTATTTTTTTAATTCAAGGAGATTTCCACGACCTTTTTTCAAGGTTTTCCAGGATTTCCTGAATACTGCACAACATAGTTTATAATGACTGAAATATTACTCTCAAGGTTTCAATGCAAATTCCTATTGGATAAATACTATATCTGAATTTTTGAAAATTCAATCATATCAATATGAATGATACAAATACTTATTGTAGTTCACATGCACTGTTGATGCCTAAATTTATATTTAAAAAAGTAACAGAGAACTTTTTAGCATCTGAAACAAAATAAATTTAAATTAAAATCACACAATATATACAATACACAGTTTATAGAAAGTGCCTATATAGACAGGAAAAAATTAGTTATAGGCATAAGTTTCATATGCAATAATGTCAACTTAATTCCAACAAACTGACCACTAATGGCTAGATCAAGTAAGATCCATGCACACCAGAGCATATGCCTAATTGATAAAATTGTTACAGTGATTAAAGGTCAAATACCTTCATTTACCTCTTAACTACACCAGGAAGAATATAGATCAATATAGCTATGACTTAGATTTATAAAGTGAAATTTCTAGGTCAGGAAAATCATAGATATTTATCTCTGCAACACAATTTTCTAATCTGAATTGATCTAATATTAAAAAATCCTGTGCATAAAAATAAGCATAGATTATAGCTATCGACTTGTCTTATGTGTAATGGCATACAACAATGGAAGCAACATGTAACTGAAGAATGAAGTGATTTATCTACACCCTGAAAAATGTGTTTATTATTGCTGTAGTGTCAATGCTCCTGAAACACAGATGCTTCACTGTTGCAAACATTAAACTATTCTGCATTTGCTTTAGTTAGAATGAGAAACATAACGCACACATATTTGCCAACAAGTGATAACTTGAAATAGTGAACCCCATCTTAAGTTGGTGATTGAGGGAATAAGACATATGGAGATTTTACTTATATAATAGTACATTAAAAATACATGACTACATGTCATCATTAAAGCTCAACAAATATTACATAACAAAAAAACTGGACAACAAGATTAGTAGAAAACAAACATTTTACTGACATTAATATTTACTTATTTCATTTACATATAAGTGGCTGTGTAATTATCATGCTCTCTCTCTCTCTCTCTCTCTCTCTCTCTTGTGCTTACCTACACACAAACATTTGGCAACATTGACCTATGTTTGGCAAAGACAAAATGATGGACATATTTCCTGCATAAATAATAGTAAATATAACATCCTAATCTAAACACAGAATGTATCATTCATTATGATTATAGTTAGTTTATATATCACTTTTTTTTTCAATCATACATTATAAACTAATTAATCTATGTAACAGTGTGTGTGTATGTGTGTGTGTTACATACACATTTTGATCAACAACATACACGGACTTAAATAAAAATTTACAATTCGAGTAGATCTACATGCTGGTAATTTGAACATTGAAAGACTTTATTATTATATAGACAGTAAAATACACACCATAAATATTAGTAAAATAATACTATTTTCAATATATAAAAATTACATCTATAATATCAGTGACAGAAAAATTATCATTATTTTGTTATCACAATCACATAAACAGATAAAATTATCATAAATGATAAAACAATGGTGAATCGATCATTTGATATTTTTTACAGAAAACAATGGGATTGAAACAAACCTGATATTTTCTGCTTCTACTACCCATTGTTGCTCAAAATTCGTCAAAAGCGTAAATGTCATCTTACTAAACAATGTCACAGCCAAACGGCTAATCTTTCAGGTTTGACATTTCTTTGTTGACATACCCAACCGCAAGCACTTGACGCATGCGCGGTTAAAGTGAGATCACTTCCGATTTAAGTGACGTTTGGTCGAAGGGATAGAAATAAATGAAGAAGGGCATAAAAATGTGTTTTTGACTTGCTTCGGCACGGGATTATTAAATGGGAATATAGAATATCTTATTGCATTTTGTATTATCACACCGAGATGAGGTAGGAAAAATGGCTGATGAGCAATCCAGGTTGTACAGCATTTAATGATTTATATTTTATTCAACTTTTCTTGAGTTGATTAGATTAATCATTAATTTACAGATTAATTGTAATTCTTATTCTACCTTAATAGATCTAATAAACTTCAAACTAGATTATTTTGATCATTGAATGTTTGTGTTCACTTTTGTGTCAGCATTGTAATTACTACACAACCCACTCACAGCCATTACGTCTTGGCCATAGCCATAGGCATAGCGTATGGACTAGTCTCTACGACTCTAGTCTATGCCCTATCCCTCGCTATTGGGTATGGTATTCCAATAGAGCAGTGGACTAGTGGTTAGAGTAGACACCTAGTGAGCTGCAAACTTCCAGGTCATGGGTTTGAATCCAGCTCATACTTGTATTTGTGCTGTGTTTCCCTAGGCTGTCGTCCTTCAGCCATATATCCCAAGTCTGACCAGCGCCAAGCCCAAGGCTAAACAACTTAACATATGTGAGGTTGTTTGATTTTCTTTTGTTTCGTGATCTATGATCATGAAACAGGGATAGCACACAAAACTGTAAGCACTGATGTCCAGTGTTGTTCATAACTCCACAGCGGAACAGTATGGAAAGACGGAGCCGAAATACCCTGAGATTGATCACTGCCAGAGTGTATTACATCCTCAGGGGGTCTTTAATGTCCGCCTTTATTTTAATCAATTCAGTGCAGATGGCAGCGCCATTTAACATGGTCAGCCACCCACGATGATGTGAGCAGAGAAATTAATCCCTTTAAATTTTTTGAGCTCTTGATGGGATCGAACCTGTGCCCGGTGCTTAGCCACTAGACCCCCAGAGCTCACTAGGTGTATGCTGAATTCCAACAAGTTACCCATCATTCCAAGAAAAAAATAGCCATCTATACATTAGTAATACAGGGGCACAGATTGGGACAACTAAGATAGTGGCCCACTGGGCAACTAACTTTCAAACGTTAGTGGCCCTTATCCGATGTTAGTGGCCCTTAAAGGGGAGTGGTGCAGCCAGTGAGCTAAATGCTGCAGGAGTGCTATAAGCCCCACCAAGAAAATTTTGGATCGGACCTTTTGAGAGTGCTTCTCAGGTGTATTTCAAGTAATATGAGGTCTTTTCAGGAGGGTTTTGTGAACCAATCACCATACTGACTGGTGGCAAAATAACACAGTCTACACCCCAACAAGAACAAAACTTTATTTAGTTCAAATAGAAAAAATATACATTGCTGATTGTCAGAATAAAAAAGGAACAATAATAATACTGATTACATATCAATTTTCAAAAGTCTATCAATTAATTCCAAGTCAACATTCAATTTCAAACCATGGTCATTATACGATAACCACAGTCTTCCAGCTTTATACATAGCCAAGAATCCTGAATTTTAAGGCCCTGGTCATAAAATTCCGGATTCAACCATCTGATTCAGTGTCTAGGCAGACTTTCCCAACAAAAATAGGTTAGAAGGTGAGAGGGGTGTCCGAAATACATAAATGGCAAAGTCGCATACACATTCGTATTTGCATGCTGCATTACACATATCGCGTATATGGAATCTCAGCTTTACCACAAATTGTTTTGTAGTCCAACAGTATTGTCACCTGACAGGCGAGTATTTTGAATTAAATGGGTGCCCTTACCAACAAATAGTCACCAGTGGCGAGTTGGCAAGCACTAATTTTCAGCCTTGGTAATAGTAATACTGGTATTATTGATTGTACCCTGATATCTGCGTCACTGATAATAGTGTGTAATAGAAACACAGGCATTAACGAATATACCATTGTGTGTCATTGGTGTCATCTCATCAAACACTGACAATGGCTCAAAATATATTTTAATAACGTACGGTTTATTTGTGTTAAGTGCCACATGGTATTGTTTAATGTGTGGACAGACTCGCAACCTAGAATAGACTTTGGAACTATATGTTACTCCTCACTGTAGTTAAATGATTATAAAGTTATAATTTATGTGTATTACAGCTTAAGACCAGAAGGGTGTGAGAGCCCCATGGACGTGGTGGATACACTTCCAGTGTCATCACACAAATGCTGTGATCGTTCACTAGATCGTCCACCCTATAAACACTACAAACACATGAAAAAGGCATTTGAAGTGTTACATATGATGAGAAAGTAAGTTCATAATACAAGCTCATAATATTTTTCCATCTCATGTATTTAAAAATGTGATGTAACTGATTATGTTAGATGTTTCCTTCTGCTATTCTCCAGCCAATAGAACTTTCCTGGTCCAGAACAGGGACTGGGTGAGAGTCATATTACTAGTATGATCAAGTTCCATAAGATTAAATTTACACTGATTTTGTATTAATCTATTTTGGTTTTAAAATGTAGAAATTTGACAAGTTCCTGAATGACAGAATATCATGATGAACATGCTAGTTCGTTTTTTCTCAAAAATGTATTTGGGGTAATATGACCATCATAGGTTAAATACAAGGCTACTGTATTGTTTTTAATAAAATGCACTCAGCAATAATTCATGAATATGCTTGTTTTTATAACATACCAGTCATAATGAGGGTAGACGTTTTAACTCTGCATATAATGGAATCCTAATTTTTCACACTAAAGCAATTTGTATTAGTGTGTTATCTTGATTACTTAAGTAAGCTGGCTGTGAAAATGGTGCATCCCACTAATCGGCATGCAATGCATCAGTGAATAGTCAATAAAACAAGAAGTGTGTATTAGATTTAGTGAGTTGGTATATAAACAAAACTGCATTATGTGCTAAGTCTGAAACTTATATATTGTTAAATTATTTATATTTTTAATAAATAAAGTGCCTTGAAAACACTTGATTCTTTGGTGATAATAAGGTATCCCAAGAAAAATTCTAAAATTTGGGATGAAAAATCTATGTTATACACATAAACCCAATTCACTTAAATGCTAAATTTAACCTGCTAGTATATTTAACCTGGAACATTTGGTCTAGGAAAGGATAATTGAATTAAGAATATGTAATACCAATCTAAAGTATAATTATTTAATTATTATTTTCATTTCATGCCTATTATATATGTTTAGTATCTAACTTGTAGTACAGCGTATACAGCTGCTTGTTTGGACATGTATTTAATCTTTTAATGAAAAAATTAAATAATTTAGTATTATTAATTCATAGTGATGTCTTTCTGTGTTTCCAGACAAACCATGCTGTGTGATGTAATACTTGTTGTTGATGGCATTGAGGTGCCATGTCACAGAGCAGTACTGGCTGCATGTAGTCCGTATTTCTATGCGATGTTCACTGGGGAGCTGTTTGAATCAAAAGCTGACAAAGTTGTTCTACAAGACATTGATGGAAAGGCACTTTTGATGCTTGTCGATTTCATGTACACCTCAGATATCACTGTAACAGAAGAAAATGTTCAGGTACCTGTAAGATTGTTAATTATTTCCCCCATGCAGAATATTTTTTATTTATTGCAATAATATTCTAAACAAAGTAACTGAGGTTGATGGCTGTTATTATTACATTTCTAGTTTGATTTTCTTATATATAATTTTATTTATATTTTCTTTTATGTAGACGTTATTACCTGCCGCCAATATCTTACATCTGGTTGATGTCTGTGATGCTTGCTGTGAGTTCCTACAGTCCCAGTTACACCCTTCTAACTGTCTTGGTATCAGGGCCTTTGCTGATCTACATGCCTGTCAGGACTTACTTGCATATGCTCAGTCCTACACAGAACAGCACTTCAGGTTAGACCTAGATAATCTGAGCTTGTTTTTTCTTGAATGCCTTATTTAGTGTGAAGCCATCTTATAAATGAAAATTAGAAGATGCCCTGACATAAGTTCTGCTCTCATCAAAAATAAATAAATAATCATATTGCTTATGTCTAATTGTATACTGAAGAAGAATGCACCTAAACAGTTTTCCACCCCAGGTCGTCAGCTCTGCCATATAACTGCAACAGACAATTTCATAATGTGGAATTGTCAGTAACATTTTCTATTTCACGAGGAGAGTTATTGAGTCATGATTATTTTATGTACATACTGGTACCTGGTGAATCTGTGGCTGATTTTTGCCATATTATAATCTGTCTTTGAGTGACAGTGGTTACATACAGTTAGTGTTACATCATTAATATTGATGAACAGTCTGAAAAGCATTCCAGGTACTGTATTAGCCTGCCAGCCATCAAGCCACCATTTGGCAGAACAAATCTTTAAATTGAAGCTAGCCCTGTGCATTAAATAGTTGTTTATAAACCAATTTTTGAAAGATATAAGACAATATCAGGCATGGGACAATTACAGGACCAAGATAATCTATAATGATTTCTTGATATTACATCAATACTGAATGTAATCAATTATGATTGTGATTACATTATAAATCAATTATGATTACAAAGTATATTGTACATACATGAATAAATGTGATCATTATTCACGCAGTCACAGCATAGTAGTAATATCATTACTAAATAAAAATATTGAACATTTCTAAATATTTATTGATATGGTGATGTGATATGTATAAACAGATGAAATTGAAAATGATTTTAAACACACAAAGTTAAACAATGGTTATAAATGCACAAAATCAAATAATGATTATAAACATATGAAGTTGAATGGTGTGAATATTATTATTATAAACACATGAAATTAAAGGATGTGTGTAGCAGACATTGGGTCAGTTCAATTCTGGAATTGGAATTGAGTATTTTTTAAAAAGGAATTGAATTGGAATTGAGAAATTTGGAATTGAGAAATGTAGAATTGGAATTGAAGTTTCCTATAAAAAATTAAATCCACAAATTAATATACCATTTTTACAACGTTAATACTTACATGTGGTGTTACCAATATACTAGAACCAAAATGAACCAGATTGATTTCTTTTTCGGGGAGAATCCCCAGGCTGTCGCTTATTCAGCACAGTCTCTATGTTGGAGTGGTTGAGAAATCACCTCTCCCACCACTCACAGGGGAGCATTACCTAACAATGGAGCTGAAATACCCTGATGGTGGTCACTGCTGTCCCCCTTTATTTTTAATAATTCAATAGAGATGGCAGCGATCCAGAACTTTGTTTCCATATATATATATATATATATCAGATACACACACTGACCGTAGCACACGACGTGAGCATTTAACCAATTAAATTATGTGGATACCGTAGGCTCTGCCCACCACACTTCTTTACCCAGGCGTGGATCTTTCTATAATTGCCGGCACGGTGGTCCTACTGATATTCAACCTATTCATGTTTCGTATGACAAATAAAATGGTTAAAATAATAAGAAACAATAATCTATTTAATGAACAAACACAGATTTTTATTTGTCATTTTCAACATGTTTTTTTACTGTAATTGTTGAAGGAAGTGAACTTGAGTCTCATCATGTGTGTGCGTAAGTTATTTTTGTTTATGTTTTACACGTGTTTTAGTTGATCTAGTTAATAAAATGTTCAAGGAATATTTTATTTTATGTTGAAATAAAGATGGATGTTTGATAACTAAATCATTAGTTGTTTTGTATTTCTAATGGTGAAAATAAGCTATGGGCTACAGTATTTCTTTTTCTTGACCTCGCCACACCTACATTTGTAATCCCATTTCCATTGACAATTATTCACCCCATCATGCATAAATGATCAACTGTTATGACCTCCTTGCCCCTGTACTAGTATTTTTAGCCTATACATTCCCTCTAACTGTTTTTGTGTGTGTCCAGCTTGTTTTACAGTTTCTGGGCTGCTATTCTCTTGCAGCACCTGGGCTGACAACTTTTAATCAGTGCTGATAACCTTTAGGACTTGCCAGCCATCGTGTCTGATGATTTTTTTAGGGAAATTCCAACACTGGTGTGTGTGTGTGTGTGTGAGCTCATCAAACATGTTTATCAGAATGTTTATGCAAAGAAATGGAAAGATAATTTTGTGGTTCTGTTATACATTCATGAATTAAACATGTTTATTTCAGTGAAGTGACTCAGCATGATGAATTTCTCAATCTATCTGCCATGCAAGTGTGTAAGCTGATTTCTAGTGATCGTTTAACAGTATCATCCGAGGAACAGGTCAGTTGACATAAAAGGCTAGCATGCTGAAAAGTCATTAACCGTAACACATTTTGATTTCTGGTCGTTTGTTGCTTTGATGTGTCTTCAGCAACAAAGTAAACAGTTTGAACCTATACAGGATGTTTTGGTTATTTGTAATCTGTAACCTTTCTCTGGGAGCAGCAACTTAATACAGTTTTCTTATCTACGTTGTCATCTCAATTGATGTGCCATTTAGCCAATTATCATGTGTGAAAGCATCAACATTTCATCCATATTAGTGTTTGTTTTTGCAGGTATTGCTGACTGAAAATAATGATCAATATCTTTCTGAACACTGAGTTTTAATTGAGTAATTGCCTTTAATCTTTTTACCATATTACCATTCCAGGTCTATGAAGCTGTAATTAAATGGACAAACTACGACTTAAGTATGCGACAACAGTATGTCGCACAACTCATGGAACATGTTCGTATGCCACTGCTGTCACAAGAGTATCTCCTACAGAATGTTGAAGAAGAATTACTCATCAAAAACAATTCAGAGTGTAAAGACTATCTCATCGAGGCCATGAAATTCCATCTGATGAAGCCAGATAAACGTCTTTTGTACAAAACACCTCGGACACGGGTCAGAACACCTGTAGGTTTACCAAAGGTCAGGCTACTACACAAAAGTGATAATTATAGTAATAACAACAACAATCTGGATTTATAAATTCAGGTTCTGACTATTAAAAGTTACTGTACAGTAAAATTACATAATATATATATATATATATATATATATATAATATACATTTACACATTTAAAAAAAATACTTAGCATGTTTTCAAGATCAACACAATAAATTCCTTCAGTCATGCAAACAAATGTTAAATCCACTCACAGTGACATTAAAAAGGCATCCAAGACTCATCTGGGATCTTTGTCTATGGGGGGGGGATTGTCACAATTTCAAGCTATATGTCCATTTATTTGGACAGGTTCACTCTAAAAAGGCTGTCATTTCAGTTTGCATCATTATTCTCCCTACTTAGCCGTATTAATTATTGATAATATAATATCTACCAGTCCAATGAATTAGCTAACTTTGAATATGTAGCACACAAAAGTTTAAAACAAGTCTGATGCTTGTGTTGGTATGTGCGTTAAGTATGAATTTGTATTGCAGATTGCTTGTGAATTGTTTTAATGATGATTGTTTTCTAATACCAGGTGCTGTTAGTCATTGGTGGTCAAGCTCCAAAAGCCATTCGTAGTGTTGAATGTTATGATTTTAAAGAGGAAAAGTGGGCATTGGTGTCAGACATGCCAGGCAGGCGCTGTCGATGTGGTACGTATAACAACATAAATGTAATCAAAAATATCATCACGCCAGTGCAATTTTAACTATTGTATTTATATATTTATTCAGTGGATATTTATTGTATGTTTTATGAAAGGTGAATAGTGTTAAGACAGCTTACATGAGCAAAATGTGCAAATTTATACTATTATTAGCTGCATTCAACAGCTATGTTTACTCAATTCACATAAACTATAAAGATTTAACATTGTATACATTTAAAACTTAACCTTGTATTATTTGTTTATTTCACTATTGGTTCTATCTTACAACATTTAGATTTATTCTTTGGCTGTTGCACACACAACAAGAATATTTTATTTTCTGTTTTGAGCTCATCATTTATAAATTTATCAAATATATCAGATCTAAGTATTATGTATTATTCATGCTAGATGAGAACACATCACAGATTAGTAACTCTGTTACAAAAAATTGTTTTTGATTTTAGGTGTAGCTGTAATGAATGGACTTGTTTATGCTGTTGGTGGATTTAATGGATCTTTGCGTGTGCGTACAGTTGATGTTTATGACCCAATTAAGGACATATGGTCAGCTATTGTTAGCATGGAAGCCAGGAGAAGCACACTTGGCGCAGCTGTACTAAACGGAGTGATATATGCAGTTGGAGGCTTTGATGGTTCTTCAGGTAACAGGGACCTTTTTTTCATAAAATATTAGCAACGATTGCTAATCAATTAGGAAGGTGATTAGCAATTGCATAGTTTGTTTAGCATTTTTTTAAAGGCAAGTTAGAATTAGTCATAAGGTTTTGCAAATACAGGATTGTGTTATACAATACAGAAACTGATCTAACGAAATGTCACTTAAGCAAACACCGTCTTGCAGCTCAGTAGTGAATGTTACTGGATATTGTTTTGCCTATTGACGACCACATCTACTGCAGCCAAGTCATCAAGCTGGGAACATTTCCCATGTGGCCGTATGTTCAGGTGGCACCTAGTAGAAAATAACAGATCTGTTGTCGCCTTGGGGTTGAAGTGCTGCAAGTCACAACCTTCAATGGAAATCTGACTTTCATACAACATGCATGCTGAGCATCACATCTTTTCTAATAATCCATCTTTCACATCTATCTTCAGCCACGGTTTGAACTTTGCCTCATTTAGCCACTTCTCAGCTGTTGTATAATGAACTGCTTATACAATTCTTCTATCACTATGAGTTCTAGTACTAGACTCTCCTCTACTACTACAAGATACGAGGTGTTTGCTTGCTGACATTTTCATGACTAAACCAGAGTAGATATGATAGAATTAGTTTGTTTTCCTTTCATTGTTCAAATATTTATCAACAATACATTACGTATGTATTACCCATATATGCCAGATGTAAGTGACAGAGTAATTGTTATTGGATAAATCTGAATAATGGTGTTTTAATAAAGTACACGTATGTGTCAGATGTATGCATTTAGATTTTAGCAAACATATAAAAAATAATTCGCACTGCAAAGATCTACTTAAAATCACCATCAAAAAATATCCATGATAAGGCAACTGCTGATAAAATCACATGTGTATTTTCAAACTATTTATGTGTTTCTCAGTGAGGGGGGAGTTATAATTAGTTTAAATTTACAAAATTTCTAGGCATGAAGACCGATTTACTGTAGAAATAACTGAAATAATTTCGAGGTGGAACTGAACTGACCTGTTTTATATTAGGCTACCATGCTAGCTTAATCTGCTTCTGTGCAGTGCAAGAACACTGTCAACGACCTGCTTATCATAAAAAGATTTAAAAGTATTTAAGAACAATAGTATTAAAACAGTGAGAAATATTTTTTTTACATGAAGCACTATCACAGATGAGTTTATTTCAAAAGCATCTATGAACTAAATACAATGACATATTGGTTCACAATTTTACACGATGTGTTTTAGGATTGTGTAGCGATCTGTGTAACTTGTATAATGATTTCCAACTTGATACTGAACAAATTGTTCATTGGGTAAGAGTAAAAAGAACATCTTCATACACATTTATATATTTTTTATTATGTAATACTCCAATAATTATGTAATATTCACTGTTTTATTTAAGTACATTTTGTAATGATTTAAAAATGTTTTTAAAAGTTCAAATAGGTAAGTCATATATCACATACAGTTTTATATTTAATATGATTAGTAATATTTGTAAGTAGTGACTACATTATTGATCATTCACAAGTTGTAGAAATTTGCTTATTGAATATCTTTCAGGTTTGAACAGCGTTGAGTGTTATGATCCACGTAGTAATGAATGGAGAATGGTAGCATCAATGAGTACACGGAGGAGTAGTGTTGGTGTTGGAGTAGTCAATGGTAAGATGCCTTCTCTAGATTATATTAGTAAAACAAACATTAGTTAGTATCTCTGTGTCTACCATATATACTCGCGTATAAGTCGACCTGGCAGATAAGTCGAGGTTTTTGACCCTCTAATTCTTTCCTCAGGTCTATGCTCACCGTATAAGTCGAGGTCAATTACCGTAATTTCCGCCGCCGTAATTTCCGCGTTATACGCCAGAACTAAATGTGTCTCTTTTTTAAAGAAAAACAATAGAAATCACTGCTCACAATTGAGAGAAGTTTGTTTATTAAATACAACATCAAAGCAATTATGAAATCTGTATCACGCTGTCATACATGGAGAGTGTACATAATTACGGATAAAATGATGTACAAGTCCAGCTACAGATTATCCTGATTTCTCCTGCGTGTTATACACCAAAACTAGGTTTTTCAGACATTTTACATTATTGGTTTAATCATTCTGATGACGATATATCCATTGTGGCGATACTCCAGTAGCCAATCATTCAAAGCTGTCTAATTTGATGTACGGACTAACTCTGTAATGTTTCGCTCTTTTGACCTCGGCATTTCAAATAAATATTTCTTCTGCTTTCTCCAGTGTCTCGCTAGTTTTTCACTAATAGCAAAAGGTCCGGCGCTTTTGTTTCAAACTCATGGTGTCAGCAAGTGCATCATAAATATATCACCGGCAGCGAGATATATATATATATATATATATATATATACTCACACACACATGGATTTCGCTTTGATGTTATAACTAGGCTGTGCTGAATAAGCGAAATCTGGGGATTCTCCCCAAAAAACAAAACAAACAATGTTATAACTAATAAACAAACTTGTCACACCAAACACGCAATGTGAACAGTGATTTCTATAGTATCGCTAATCATCTAGAGGTACTGGTAGTTAATGGCGCTTGACTATCAACTATTATTACACAAAGACTGGCATGTTTGTGAGATCCAAATAACAGTTTGGTGAAACTTAATAGTTATTTATTGGATAAGACTAGTAGGCAGAATTTTGTCCCAACTCTAGCTCACACAAACACGCCTGATTGCAAGTGTTATTAATTCATTGTTTCACAGCACATCTGGAAGTACTGGTAGGTAACAATGCGTGACTATCAAGTATTATTACATAAAGATGGGCATGTTTGTGATATCCAAATAACAGTTTAGTGAAAATTCATTGTTATTTATTGAATAATAATGATTTAGTAGGCAGCGATGTTACAGCTTTTATTCTGACTCTGGCTATTATTGGGTTGAATCCTGTAGTGTTGTGGGTCCAGGATCGCCGAATAAGTTGAGGTGCTTCTGGGAGCTCCCTTTTCACTACCAAAATACGCGAGTATATACGGTAGTTTATCTTTTGTCTCATCATTCAAATTGTCTTTGTTACAGCATGTCATAGATTAGCTTAGATTGTATTTATTCATAATTCCAATACCTATAGATGATGATGCTAACAATGTAATTTGTGTGGAAATTATGTCAGACATTAAATATGAAATTTGTTGAACCAGTGCAATAAAGATTTATCTTCCTACTGGACACAGATGAATAACCAAACAAAATATTAAGAAAGTTTTCAGCATATAAGTTGTATATAAATTGACATAAATGTATGCTATCAATAAAAGGTTACTCTTAAAATATCTGATAAGATTTTATTACATACCATATGTGCTGAGTGCCATGTTAATGTATTTAATAATTTGAGTAGAAATTTGGTCTATCATTTGCCATGTATATTTGAAATATGTTATAATACATTAAGAATTTGTATAGGTAATGTTTATTACAACTTTCCTGTCGGTTGTATTTATTAAATTATGTCTAACTGATTGCACGTTTTTTTAGTTGATAATAAGTGTATTACAATGTAACTTGTATAGATTGAAATATGTGAAAAGGTTAATAATATAAGATATCTTCCAGTTGCAAATTCTTCAATTATCTGTTGTGAGCATTAGTTTGAGAAACCCTGAACTTGCCTATTCTGAATAAGGCTTGGATGTGTTTTAGTATGGTTTTGAACTAAGAAAACTGTCCAACCCATAATTAACCTGTTGATACGTTTATCACAGATTGACTTGTCTCAGTTAAAGTTGGTCTTTCTAAATGTATACATTCAAGCTATTCTAAATATCTGTGAAACAAAACTTGCCAAACAGAAAATGAATCAAATATATTCTGATAATAAAACTGAAGTCTAATTTTTCACATTGTGGTCTGTATAATGTAACAGTTATATCAAAGCATGCACTATATGTGATTGTATTTTATCCTATTCACTATATGTCATCCATAACCTGAAGCTGACATATAAATATTTGAAAATTGACCACTAGTCCAAATCAAAGTTTTCCTGCCTATCCATATCATGATCAGTTAGAACATGTTTCACTTTACTAACTTGTATGTTCTGTGTAAGATATATTTATTTATCATAATTTACTAGTCTTAAACAATTTGTTGAAATAACATGTGTGTGTGTGTGTGTGTGTGTGTGCACCCCTTGATGATGATGATATAACTAGGGTTATTAAGACATCCCAGTGCTGGGAAACCACCAGTTCTACACAATGCAGAGTAACATTATGGACTAGTTTGTATTGAACAATTCTCCCAGATGGAAACCCTTTAGAAACCCATCCAGATCCATCTCGGCATAGGATACTCTTAATGTAAACTTGTTACTCTATTTCAGGTTTGTTGTATGCAGTAGGTGGCTATGATGGTGCCAGTCGTCACTGTCTTAGCTCAGTGGAATGTTATGATCCAGAAACAGATACATGGTCTCAGGTGGCTGATATGTCATGTCGTAGAAGTGGAGCAGGTACATGATTCATTCTATGGCCTGGCTTATGTTATTGTAGTATATGTTGTAGTACTCTGAGTAAAGTCTTTTGGCATGATATCTGGATTTTTATCCTAATAAGTTGAGAAAGGTACCAGTAGGTTATCAAATTACAGTTATCTTTATATATAGGTTTCATCAGCAATGTTGTTCTTCAATTTTGATATAGAATTAATTATAAGGACATTTATGAGGCATCGTTACCATTTCAGGTGTCGGGGTACATGATGGCTTGTTATATGCTGTAGGAGGCCATGATGGCCCATTGGTGCGTAAGAGTGTAGAAGTCTATCATCCAGACACAGATACTTGGACACAGATCTCTGATATGCATTTATGTAGAAGGAATGCTGGTATGTTTTACTATGTGAGGCCCAGTTTAATATGTTATAGTCATTATGGCCAAGTGGTCTAACAGGTAGTGTGTCAGCCCACAGATCACTACCACCTGAGTTTGAATCTTGGTGTGGGCATATTTGAAGGGTGTTTCATCTTTGACTTCACTGCATTACCTTTGGAGGTCACTCGGCCAATTTAGCCTACCATGTGCACAAAATTGGCCGTAAAACACCATTTATCACCATAATTTTGGCCAAGTTTTGTGTTTTCCTGTGGCATCAGCTCCAGTGGTTATGCAGTATACAAAAACTAAACCCTAAAAATATGTAACAGTCAAATATGACAAAGTGATTATTATACCATTCCATTTAACTTTAACCACTCACAAGGCTCCATTCATAGAAACTGGTTTGATTTGGAATTATTATATATGTTTAAATGAATTTGTAACATTTCAAATTAATATTCTTCTGCCCTAAAATACATTATTTGCTTGAATATTATATTTTGACCATTTTATTTGTTAGTTTACTTCATAACCCTTTTAATCTCCAATTATCATTTTATACTTAGCTCACTTGATTCTTCACTATTCAGAAGTAGTTGTATGATACAACAGTAGGTCTCTTAAAACTATTTAAGAACAATCAATTTTATTTCATATTATAACAACATTTCTAATTGATTATTGGAGCCAAACCAAAACATAATTAGCTAACTACCATAAGATTATCATAATTAACTAACTACCATAAAAACTCATGGTTAAATCGAGTGTTTTTTTTTGGGGGGGGGGAGTTCTCTAAAGCACCTTAATTTATATGTGCCTCATATTTTCTACCAGCTGAAGGATAGCTGTTCTGGACTATTTGGGACACATGACACTATAGGATTCAACCCAACAAGAGCCAGAGTTGGAACAACATCGCCACATCGCTCCCAATTCATCCATCATTATTCAATAAATAACGATTAATTTTCACCAAACTGTTACAATAAATATTAACTAGTGTTTTTTAATTTCATCTTGCTTTTATTTTTTTTATAAACGAAAAATTATTAAAAGACATAATCGATGACAAGTTCGCGAACTTCTTGCCCTGGAAACGTGTGTGTCATGGAACTGCTGATCACAGGATTCACTCTTTCCTATTACATCATAAGTACTCATTATAGGCCAATGATTATTTTTAGATATAGGATTTCCCAAACATGCCAGTCTTTATGTAATAATACTTGATAGTCATGCTCCCTTACCAACAATGGGGTGCCTCCATGGTCTAACAGTAGCTCATTGGACCACAGACCATTTAGCCTACCGTGTGCACAAAAGTGGCCGTAAAACATCAATCATCATCATCTATAATCAACCAGTACCTCTGGATGATTAGCGATACAATAGAAATCACTGCTCACAATTCTGTACTGGTTGACGGGACTGAGACAAGTTTGTTTACTAATTATATCATCAAAGCAATTATGAATAGAAATGAAAGGTAGTGGCAAACAGCTGTATCTATATCCACCCAGCCCATCATACTGCTGTTGGATTTATACCTGAATAGGCCGTTTAAGAGTGAAAAGTGGAAACTACAGAACAATTAGATGACAACTGCTGGTAACCTAGAGATCGTCGATTCGCTTGGCCACTGGGTGGGTGAAAGCCACATGGGAGCATATTCCTCAACAAATGGTGTGCAGGTTCTTCTTAATCTGTAGTATTTCTAACCAGATGGATGGAACAAAATATGATGTCCTGTATGAAGATTTTCTTGGCAACAGTGTTGCTGATATTGAGGATGTGGTGGACAACGACGGGTATGCTGAGCATTATGATCATTCTTATGGTACACATGAGATTCTGGATTACGACCGGGCCAGCTTTTTCGCGGATGAAGAGAATGATTCCGATTTTGAGGGATTTAATCATATTAGTAGACAGAATACACTGGCAAGCCAATACTTCAGAAGTTGATCTCGACCTATTCGGTGGCCATATGCCTGAGGGAAGAATTGTTCGGGGTCAAACATTACGTGAGATTTTACAGTACTATAATAATAAAGCTGAAAGGAACCCAATGAAAGGAAGTTTTGAATCATTGAAATTGATCAAACAGTTGATTTGACGACTGAGTAAATTTTGCTGAGTAAATGAGTTGATTGGATGAATCAACCAAGACACAAAATACATTAGGATTTAAATTCAGACCCAAATGTTTGCAGTGCATTGTGTTACCAATTTTGCAATGGGAGTTCTCTAGTTCCTTTAAAACAACAGAACCATTTAAAACAATTAACTGGACCAGATGTCATGGTCATAATTCATGTGTGTTATATCTTTGCAGGTGTTGTGGCTCACAATGGCTTACTGTTTGTTGTTGGAGGTGATGATGGGTCAACAAACCTGTGTTCTGTAGAGTACTATAATCCCAAGTCAGATGAGTGGATGATGTTACCCTCTGCTATGGTCACAGGTCGTAGCTATGCTGGTGTTTGTGTCATTGACAAGCCACTGTAGGACTATAATGCTGTGATAGTGAAGGTGCCAACGAGGCTTCATGACCTGAAATTGCTTTGTCATCGCGATGGCCAAGAGGACATATTTATCATCATTTTGTTCCAATCTCTTATACGTTCACATCAAGCTTAAGAATAGTCAAATACAAGTATGAAAGCATTATTCAGGGAAATGTACATGAAATGAGAACTGTTTCACTGAAAGTGTGTGTGTGTGTGTGTGTGTGTGTGCGTGTGTGAGAAAATAACAAATTAACATTAAAAGTTTTTATATATCAGTGAACTTGACATCTAAAGGCAATTTCCTGTGTGTTGAATCTTTGCTTGAGAATTTTTTTTTATTTGCTATTTTGAAAATAATCATGTTTAGTATTGGATATTAGGTATGTTCATTTCTATGGAATGTGATCTTTTTAATTTAATTTATTTGTTATTCGTTTCTTTTTTCTTACTAACTTTTTACATCAATAATTCATAATTAAAAAAACAAAGAATAGTCACTTTATTGTGTGAAATTAGATATCATGCATTAAGATTAATTATGTGTAAGTAAGCTTGTTATTTGGCTAAGTATAAGTATAATCTACATATGTACAATTATTGTATTCACACCAGTATTGCATTTGAGTCATGACCAGTAATTTCCGAGGCCCCAATCCTCTTACTTGGCATCAGCTGCAGGTTTCCATGTAAACTAACAATTTAGCTTTAAATGGCACACAATGGATTAATGCAGACACAGTTGAATGGTAGACCTATGTATTACATTTTTTTTATGGAAAGTTATTTTATTCTGTCTATATGTTTAGTACATTATTTGACCTACACACTGTACTTATATAGAACTATGTGTCCCTACAGTTTTTGTTTTGTGTGTGTGTGTGTGTGTTTCATAATCTGTCTCAATGCTATAGCTCCATGCTACAGGAATGTGTCAGAGCTACATAAGTGTGTCAATTATGTTGTGTAAGTGTGTTGTATGTGTGCTGTTTATAGTGTATACTAATTTATTCTCACTTGTTATTATAGCCATTTTAAAACATGTTTGCCAGGTCTATTGCAGAGATCTGGACTTGTATCAGTAAACTTGACAGTTTCCAAGTATTAACTCTTGGTGGTCAGTACTGAAATTGTGTATGGACTGAGGTTTGGTTTATTTGTTGATGTGTAAATTGTTTTCTGAAAACCAGAAGTGTGTGTGCGTGTATGTATGTGTGTGTGTGTGTGTGATATTTTGGTGGATAATTCTCATGACCTGGATGGTATGTTTATATGTAAAGTCAGAAATTTATGTATAAAATGAGATATTTTATATAGGTGAGATGTGTCTACTTGTTACATTAGCAAGAGTAATAAATCAATTAAAATGAAATAAAAAATAGACTTTGTGGATTAAGGTAATACAGTTGGTAGAGGAACGAAAAAGGATTGTATACATTAGTCTGTTGTGAAAATTTGTGGCATGTTCCAATATTGTTATCTTTCATGATAAGGATTTTAAGATAGCTTGGTATTTAAATAAATGTACAGTTCTCTGCTTGGAGAATAATTTTTTTTGCATTTTATTGACGTCATTATAGTATTGAATTTGTATTGCAGATTTGTAACAGTCCATCCATGCCATGGTACATATTCATAATGAATAATAATATGGTTCAACACAAAGGTGCCATTTATTCAGTTAAGTTTTCAAGGATTGGGTCAGTAGCATCTGAAATTCAGATTTATCACACAGGGAGTTGGTGCCAATATAGAAAGAAATTACAGACGAAGCAATTGTTTCTCCTTTAGCTATGTCAGATATTTTAATAATCCTTCACATACCAGAAAGCTCAATATTGTTTCAAGGATTGTACTATATACTAAATTTGTTTTTGTTACAATGCATCCAGGTCATCATAAGTAGTCCATAGTTTGAAATGTAATATAAATATGGTGTTTCTATTTGAAAATAGTTTATTAATGTACATCTAACATGGCCCAAATTTAACTGCTTCAAGAATTCGGTTTTGTGGGATTTTGATTAATTTCGCCTTATCCTGGGGTGGCCTGTTGATTTTGGTTTAGAGTTCTCGGCAAATCGGTAAATACGAGTTTTTCAATCTATCTGGCATAAACACCTTACATTTTGGTCAAAGAACAGTACTAGTTTTTAATTAGCAATTAATGTAGTCGATTAATATATGTTATTATACGATAAATGAAAGAAAGTAACAAAGAAAAAAGTAATGGACAAAAAGTATCACATTAACTTAGGATAAAAGATTAATGGGAAACAAACTAACATAATTATTTCACTTAAACATATGATGTGAACTATAAGATTATAAATCATGAATATGAACAGTTGACATTATGCAAAATACGATAACAGTTTATTGTTTGCCAGTTCAGTGATGCTTGTTGAGACAAATATTGCGGCCAACTCTGTCCAGGAATTAGGAATTGGTCTATAGTTTCTCCCCTGAAACATGGTCTTGGTGATGGGTCTTCAGACGCTTCTAGAGATGTGGTAGACGGTTGTTAACACGTATTGGCACACAGTTTGAACAGATGAATGTTCTTTTTGGAACCACATGATAGCCTTCCACGCAGAGGCATGGTAATGAACAATGAGGCTGAGAAACATCCAGCTTAAGCAGAAGTTGTTAGTCCTTAGACCATCACTCAAGGTTGCTTCGTGCACATTCCAAATGTGCGATGGTTAAAAAGGAATTGAACATCCATTTGGTAAAATTGGGTTGGTGCCATCGCGAAAGTTTTTTGGGTTTTTTGGTCATGTACAATAAGGCACTGGCACAGAGAATCTCGAATCTGAATTAAAACTCTGGAAGATTCATCAAAGCTTAATTATAGCGTAATTGCTATTTAAAAAATGGCATCTGTGCTAAAGCAGATCGGTACTGATAAAACTATATAACCTATTAGCATTTTCAAACCAGACCTTATGTCTGCTATTCAAACTATTGTTATATTAACATGCTAGCCTTGAATGTCACAGTACTTGGGAAGCCAAGGAAGAAGAAACAGCCATGGGTCACAAATGACATCCTAGACCTCTGTGATAAAAGGAGGGAACCGAAGAAAGAAAAGAAGACGAAAATTGAGGCAATAGAGCAGTATCGTACCTTCTACAATACCATCAGGTCAGAAATCAAGAAAGCCAACGAAAATTAGCTCACCAGGCAATGCAACACCGTCGAGGAAGGGTCATCTAGAGGCGACAGTAAAATGTTATATGACAGATTGAAGAAGCTGACCAAGCGACAGCAACAGAAAGCAACCATCATAGAAGACAAGGGGCGGGAGTCTCCTAACTGAAGAGAGCGCTATACTTGAAAGATGGACAGAGTATTGCCAAGAATTGTATAACTACCAGTTGCAACTAGATGCATCCATCCTCGTCAATAGTCTGTCCAGACCCACAGACGATTATGTGGATTGTCATATCCTACCCCATGAAGTCGAAGACTCCATCCGCACACTGAAAGGAGGGAAATCTCCGGGAAAGGACAACTAAATAAGTGGAACTAATAAGACACGGTGGCCCTGCAATGGTGAAGGTCCTAACTGTGCCATGCCAGAAGCTATGGGAAGAAAAAGAATTACCAAAGGTGTAGACACAGTCACTCATCATCCCATTACCGAAGAAGGGAAACTTACGGTTATGCCAAAACTACCGCACCATAATCCTCATCAGCCTACGAATCATCCTTAACAGTAGCAGCAAATAGATGGTGAACAGCAGAACATGAGGGGCCAAGACAGCAATATCACTGGACGGGAATCTCCTGGAAGATGCGGACCATTCCATACTACAAAGCAAAGAATATCGGCTTACAAGTCAAGGTCAGTCTCTACAGATCTCTAGTCATATCCAACTTCCTTTATGGCTGCGAGATTTGGACGACAATTGCAGAGACCGAAGGCCGCATCCAAGCCATCGAAATGAAGTGCCTCCGGAAAAAAAACCTTGGATCTTCTACCAACAACGGAGGAACAATGAGTCGGTTCGCCAAGAGGTGGAGTCAACATGTGGAAGACGGAAGACACTGCTGGCCATTGTAAAAAGAATAAAAATTAACTGGTTTGGTCATATTTGCTGACACAACTCACTTGCCAAGATCATAATACACGGCACCGTCGATGGAGCAAGAAAGGGGGGAAGACCGAGGAAATCATGGACTAGACTGGGTTGAACGGAGGCAAACTCTACCGGAAGGCAGAAGATAGAGATACTTAAGCACGCATCCCTGCTGCCAGTTGTCATGGTGCTACTACGATCACTAGTCATGGGTCTTGAATTGAAAATTTGACATAGAGGTGGGGTCGGGATTTTATGTTGAAAGACTTTTGTCCTTATACGGTGATTGTGGTTCACGGTAATATACAAATAGTGATGTCATGACAGTATTAGTCTACCATTGGATCATGTGTTCGTTTGGCGTTTCAGAAGCAGTGGACTCGTTAGTTATATATTCTATCTATCAGAATGATGAATTTATTTTTCAGTATTATTGAAGTTGATGTTAAAGTATATTGTACAATTGACAATCTCTGGCTATCTCTAAATATTTCCTTTTCTGATATCTAAAATGTATGAAGGTATATAGTGACTACACTAGTTTTGTGTGATTTTTGTTGCATATTTTTTCTTCTTCAAAGTTACCCTAACTCCTGCCCGGTAGTCCGCCCGGTTATAACTGCAGGATAGTCCCTACGGCTGCGATTGGGATACAGAGTCCGGGTGGCAGCCAGCACGATACCACATACACTACCCAGTGGCGAATCTACGGGGGGGGGGTCAAAGTGTCCCCCCCCCTCTCAGAGGGTCAGAACCCATCTCTAGTAGGCATCCTCCATCTTTAAATGCAATATATCATTTCACGACATAATAATTACTAATAGTACTGCGAATTTGTCATCCTTAAATAACCACACATTTAGTATTGTATACTGTGTATCTGATAGCATTATTTAACAGCTATCACAATATACTTCATTTTATACTAAGTTACTTAGTATAAAATGAAGTATAATTATGATTTGTCTGCTAATTAATAACTTAGTAAGTACCCTTTTTGACAATTCTCCCAAGAGGTAAACATTCCTGGAGCTTGCACTCAAATATTATTGCTCCAATACTCGCCACGAGAAACTTAAAGGTCTGTGCAAGACACGCTGGGTTGACAGACATTCTTATTTGAAAACATTTGGTGCGGTTTATTAACACCTGGCCACTTGTCTTGATACTAAGGTTAATCCACAGGTTTGTCTAGAGGCTAATCAAAGTTGTTGGAATTGAGATAGCGACACCAAGACTAAGGCTCAAGGCTTGAAAGGTAGTCTTTTGGAGTTATTGTTGGCTTCACAATTTTGAAGAATAGTTTGGATTATTTAAAAGGTTTGTCAGCTAAACTACAAAGAAGAGATATTGACGTATTTGAGGCATACAGAGTGATTAACAATATCAAATCAGATATTCAATGTTTGAGAGATGACATTGGTATAGAATTCCTGAGATGGTACGACGAAGCAAAGCAGCTGGCTTCATATATAGGTACTGAAGAAGAAATGCCAAGGGTTCCAAGGGTTCAGTGTAATAGATCGAATGTGCCTGCTGACACATCTCTTCTTTATCAGAAGAAATCAATTGACATTCCTTTTCTTGATATCTTAATTACTGCAACAGTTGCAGAACCATTTCTCTGCAGACAACTACTGACCAGTGAGTGCGCTGCTGAGTCTAATACCATCTTTAATGGTCAGACTTGGGATGCCTCCCGATGGGGAAATTTGAATCAGATCATGACGATCTGCTAACTCTGAGTTCGTTAATGAGGTATCGAGATGGTTCAATATGTGGTCCAGGCAATCTGACAGGGCCGATTTACCTGATACTTTGATGAAATCCTTAGTATCTGCAGATCCAGATTCCTTTCCGAACATTATAATTTTACTAGTATTAAACAATTAGGGCATAGTTTCTCTGTGTTGAGGCCAAACAAAAAGCCATTTGAGGAGCCAGATGGCTGACACATTAAGATCTTAGGCATTACTATTAATGAAAATACATTACAGGTAAACACATCGATCCCCCCCCCTACTTTTGTGAGCATTTATACAAAGTATTCATATGAAAAATATTGTAGTGCTTCAGAAGACATCTAAGGATCATCTGATTTCCATTTTCTTCGACAGAGAAACGGAGGAGAGCCCCCCTCCTTTATCCACCCCTCCTCGGCACTTTGTGCCTCACATAATGGAGTCGCCCTTGATTAGACCCCACCCTACAAATCCTGGATCCGCCCCTGATTACCTCCGATTTTGAAGTTGGGACAACTAATTACATATCATGAAATTTGTATAGGTCTATGTCATTCATATATATCCATTAGTACGAACTTGTATAACAAAATAGCAGTTATAGTGGGTATATTTTCCTTGATTTCACTTTGAGATAAATTGATAAAGACAATTTCCGCGACGCATGCGCATCCACATCTACTGTGGGTTTGGGAGTCAGAGAAGCCATGTAGTAGCATAGAACAAGAAGTGTAATTCACTAATCGTTTGTAAATTTACGTTTTGGGGGATTCACAGAACTAAATCGATTTGCAAGTTCTTTTAGCAGTTTCATTGTTGTTAAATATAACGTAGAATTATTTTTACTAATAGATCAGATTATTTGTATGGGGAAAGTTCACAGTTTATTTTTGCCTGAAAAATTACGTTATTGAAAATAAATCATTAAGTTGGGAACTATAATAGGCATGTTTTTTATTTTATTTATTTATATCTTTTTTGTGCATTCCCCGACGCCATAGCATTGTGGGGTTTGCACAAATATCAATATATGAAATATATTGTGATCTCTGTGATCTCACGATTGGTAAAAGAATGGTTTTATTATATGGTTATCTTGTGGCGAAACGCGACCAAAGATCGTATAGGGTCTTTCTATATGGTCTTTGACGTGACCCACAAACATACGTTAGCTAGATTGGGGCAGGGCAGTCCTCTATTGTAGTAGGAACTAGTATAACTTTGGCATGTATGAACTGGTGAGGTACGATAGATTTAAGTACGAAATGACTCGTAGGAAATGTAGAAGATTATCAGTAGATGAGATAGGTAAATATATCTATAGTCTAGTCTAGCTATAAGATCGAAAATGATGTTTACACTTCGGACGCAAGTTATAAAAACATTGTATTTGTTTAGTTGTTAATCTGAATAAAATGATATATTATCTATATGAGACAACTGTAGATCTACATCATTTGTGATTGAGCGAAAATAGAAGTAATGTTAGCCACAATGAATCTGATGCGTGAATGACTGAGACTGAGTGAATGACAATCCCAGGCGATTCGTGATACCTGTTTGCGTAGTATATACTCGACCTCTACTCGCTCTATTCTAGATAATTTCACGTTACGTAAATTGGACTGATAGAGACTAGACTTCTACAGTTCGAAGCTTTCGTCAGTTTTTTAGATGTAAGTTTCATACACGTAATACCTTCAATGGCTTCATGTTCCGCATTACATTTACATATTAAAACGATCTATAGACTAATAGATACTAGAGTCTAGTAATATTAAATATAGTTTTTATCTAATACAGGGGCTCAAGGTTGTTAAAAGGGCCGATTTACCTGATACTTTGATGAAATCCTTAGTATCTGCAGATCCAGATTCCTTTCCGAACATTATAATTTTACTAGTATTAAACAATTAGGGCATAGTTTCTCTGTGTTGAGGCCAAACAAAAAGCCATTTGAGGAGCCAGATGGCTGACACATTAAGATCTTAGGCATTACTATTAATGAAAATACATTACGGTAAACACATCGATTCCCCCCCCCCCCTACTTTTGTGAGCATTTATACAAAGTATTCATATGAAAAATATTGTAGTGCTTCAGAAGACATCTAAGGATCATCTGATTTCCATTTTCTTCGACAGAGAAACGGAGGAGAGCCCCCCTCCTTTATCCACCCCTCCTCGGCACTTTGTGCCTCACATAATGGAGTCGCCCTTGATTAGACCCCACCCTACAAATCCTGGATCCGCCCCTGATTACCTCCGATTTTGAAGTTGGGACAACTAATTACATATCATGAAATTTGTATAGGTCTATGTCATTCATATATATCCATTAGTACGAACTTGTATAACAAAATAGCAGTTATAGTGGGTATATTTTCCTTGATTTCACTTTGAGATAAATTGATAAAGACAATTTCCGCGACGCATGCGCATCCACATCTACTGTGGGTTTGGGAGTCAGAGAAGCCATGTAGTAGCATAGAACAAGAAGTGTAATTCACTAATCGTTTGTAAATTTACGTTTTGGGGGATTCACAGAACTAAATCGATTTGCAAGTTCTTTTAGCAGTTTCATTGTTGTTAAATATAACGTAGAATTATTTTTACTAATAGATCAGATTATTTGTATGGGGAAAGTTCACAGTTTATTTTTGCCTGAAAAATTACGTTATTGAAAATAAATCATCAAGTTGGGAACTATAATAGGCATGTTTTTTATTTTATTTATTTATATCTTTTTTTTGTGCATTCCCCGACGCCATAGCATTGTGGGGTTTGCACAAATATCAATATATGAAATATATTGTGATCTCCGTGATCTCACGATTGGTAAAAGAATGGTTTTATCATATGGTTATCTTGTGGCGAAACGCGACCAAAGATCGTATAGGGTCTTTCTATATGGTCTTTGACGTGACCCACAAACATACGTTAGCTAGATTGGGGCAGGGCAGTCCTCTATTGTAGTAGGAACTAGTATAACTTTGGCACGTATGAACTGGTGAGGTACGATAGATTTAAGTACGAAATGACTCGTAGGAAATGTAGAAGATTATCAGTAGATGAGATAGGTAAATATATCTATAGTCTAGTCTAGCTATAAGATCGAAAATGATGTTTACACTTCGGACGCAAGTTATAAAAACATTGTATTTGTTTAGTTGTTAATGTGAATAAAATGATATATTATCTATATGAGACAACTGTAGATCTACATCATTTGTGATTGAGCGAAAATAGAAGTAATGTTAGCCACAATGAATCTGATGCGTGAATGACTGAGACTGAGTGAATGACAATCCCAGGCGATTCGTGATACCTGTTTGCGTAGTATATACTCGACCTCTACTCGCTCTATTCTAGATAATTTCACGTTACGTAAATTGGACTGATAGAGACTAGACTTCTAGAGTTCGAAGCTTTCGTCAGTTTTTTAGATGTAAGTTTCATACACGTAATACCTTCAATGGCTTGATGTTCCGCATTACATTTACATATTAAAACGATCTATAGACTAATAGATACTAGAGTCTAGTAATATTAAATATAGTTTTTATCTAATACAGGGGCTCAAGGTTGTTAAAAGACCGGTCAGTATAGGGAGTCAAAACCACCTTTTACTGGACCACTGGTCAATTAAAAATCCCTTTTTATATAATAAGGTGACATTACATACAACTATTACAAGAACCTTTTTAAAAGGCATTAATTTGCATGTTAATTAACATCCACCATTGCTCATGCCTGCGAGCAATGGCTCGCCATCCTTCAGTGTCCAGATTTGAAGCCACTTGAGAAGGAGCTCAAACATCGTTTCAAGCAGGCCCACATCACTTCCTGGAAAACTTGCTACACCCTGTGTATCATGGCAGTAAGTTACTACCTGACCATGTCAATACTACCCATGAATCACTACTTGAAACAAGTCCTGAGCTTTATGTCAGACTCGTTGTCTACAGTGTGGTAGTCATGTGTTAGTAGATCAGGCACTGTCAATTCTAATATGCTCAGCTGCTATTGAACGGGTATTCCCAAGCTGTGGAGTCATTCAAACAAAACTCCAGAATAGGCTGGGATTGTATATTTGTTATTATAATTATATTGTGCAATGTCAGCAAGCTCAATTTTAATGTAATAAAAATATTGACAAAATTGTATTTGTTTCAATAGTATAGCTTAATTAACATTAAAAAAACATGAAACACGTTCAGTACATGAAATAGTGTGTTTTATGTATTTTTAATTATATTTGTTGCTCAGAATCTATCATATAACAACAATCTTTGAAAATTTGTATTGACCACCTTTTGAGTATTGACCTGGATGGTTAAAACTGGGGTGGTTTTTATCGGCCAACCCTGAGGGGTCTAGATCTAATTACCTGTAAGTATACATATTCTTAAGAAATTTAATTTGGGGGGGGGGGTTATATTAAAATAATAATTACTGTTATATACACATTATTATGATACCAGATTACTATGTTGTTTAATAATCTGATCTTTTTTTTGTTCATCAGTTAGGGTCAGAATTTTATAGCATTGGGTTACTGGGTTACTAATTTTAGCAAACATGAGTTCAGAATTACCAGACCATTGAGATGTTTACTCTAGACTCCATGTCCAAGATACACCTATTCCAATGACATATAGAATATATCTGTGGCTGATATTCTTTCTCCAGCAGTCATAGAATTATTTTTAGAGCCAGATTGTGAAGAAATTCATGCTTACTTTTCTCTATCCAGAAAAATAGCAATGAATTTTGTTGTTAGATCCCCAACACTAGAGAATTAAGAGCAATTGTAACCTATACTTCTTTTGTATAACCAGATAATTAAGTTTTTCATTTTGAGTTAATTATCTGGCTGGGCTTGAGAGGGATTTTCTGTATTGTGATTATCTGCTGAATCTGTGTCCACATACATATGGAAGTATTTTTGCTGGTGGTTTCAGAAGAAAAAGGGTACTTAATTAGATCTAGTCTGAAAGGTAACATCAGGATGACTATTTGTTGGTATGGGTGACCATTTAATTCAAAATACTTGTTTGGACCATTTAATTCAAAATACTTGTTGGCTAAATAGAAGCTGACAATAATCAGGGTGGAGAGCGACAACCACAAGGTCTTACTTATTTTTGTGGCTTTAGATACTGTTCCAGTCTTTGAAACTAACTTGTAGTCTTGCTAGACCTGCAGGTCTAGTAAAATATTTTAACACTAGACCTGCTGTGTGGGCCACTAACTTATTTGTCCCAATCTGTGCCCCTGTTGCATGCATGCAGAACATAGATTCTTATTTACTTATAATTTAGCCAATAGTCACAATTTTAATAACTTTCACATGAAATACATATAATTAAAGACAGACATAGTTTCCTAGTGGAGTCGCACAATAAATGAGGTTTTGGCTGATTGACCCAAGGTGGTGTGCAATTAAGTTTGTGGATAAATCTACTTATGGGTAAATTGGCTATGTTTTTTATGAATGAATTACAAACTGTGAAAAGACATTCAAATTATTTCAAAAATTGTATCGGTCATTTTGCTTAAAATGTTGTGTTGTGGATTCCAAGGTCTGACCATGTTATATCCGATGTTGTGTTATAGCTGCGATATAGCAGGGGTCTACTGTATGTTCAATTAGCTATTAATCTTCTGGCAGTCATATGGGGGTTATAAGAATGATGTATCTCTGCCCAATAATGTTAAAATATTGAAATGCACCAGTGTATGCCACCTTGCTGTCACACTCTAAGATGAAAAAATTAAATAGTCTGTAATTGTTGTAAACATTATTTATCTAATTGATATGAAAGTTGGGGCCAATGTCCTTGTAATAATTGTACCAATTTGATATCAAGTGACATAACAACCAGTATTATTAGTTATCTAGCATGTCTACTTAATTTGATATCAGTGACGTAACTTCATATCAGCTGGGTTTACTTCACAGTTTTTATTCAGAATGTGCTTCCTTGAAAGTAACCATACAACAACTATATCCATGTGGATCCAGGCAGCATAAAATAATGTGAACAAGTCATTAAAATCATGTGAAATATATGAAATAATATATTAACAGGATGTGACATAATCACCTTCCTGGTGTTTGACACATTATTGGGCTGTTAACTGTGACATGAACCCAGCCCACCGGGTTGGTATTTATTTTGGCCAAATATGCTTATAAACATATAATTTATTATTTGACATCCTATCTAAGCTACATGTTTGGTGACTTCTGAATCTGATACTAGTAAATATTGAGGTGTGACCATTAAATTTTAATCCCACGAAAGCCTGAGGCATGGGTAACACTGAGATTTGAGCCCCATCTTGGTCATGTGTATCACAGTTCACTATGAAATATACTGCACGATATCTTTATTGATTTATTAATTGGCCAAAGGGTGATGAAAGTGGTGTGCGACAAGCAATCTTTGGGGCATAAAGACATCAATGTCAAAGTTTTTGTGTTCTGACCAAAAAGGTCAATACAGAATGCCGATCATTGTACATCAACATGCCAATGGTCTAGCCATGATGCAAATTTTTTTCTTTTAGTTCAATAATTAATGTACAGAGGTTTTTGTGATTTTAGATAATTCTAAGTTTATTTATTTTTATATTAGACTAAAATGTATTAGCATGTGATGATTTGTATTACTGTTACTACAATCAGCAACAGTTTCTAAGGAAACAGGTAATTTCTATAAAACAAATTCCAGATTTTTGTCATGCCAACAATCAATATTAAAATAAAATAAACAGTTTCTAATCAAGAAAACACTTAAGTATGTTTCTGTCATTTGTTTTGAGAGTGTATGTTCTGGGCAGCTTATTAAATGATAATATTCGACAAGTGTCAAAAGCTGTTTGGGTTACTCTGCTAATTATTAGAAAGTTCCTCACTTACACAAGATCTGAATATTTTACTATTTTATCAAGCATATTCTTTTATATAATCTGATTGTTTTAAGTTGTGAATATGCATGGGTTTTTTTTAGTGATGCCCATAGCTTTATCCATTTTGTTTCATGATGTATTCATTGTATTTAAAAATGTAAGTTATAACCTTATTTTTATACCAGCTGAAATGTGTTGAAAACATATTCCACAATATTTAAGGTGTAGGTGGGGTTAATACTAAACAGTGCCATTTCTCCAATAGATTCATGAATAAATCTAAATCTGACTTTTATAGGAACATAGTCTTGAACAACTCTGACAGTCCTCGTCAGCTCTGGAACTGAATAAATATGACTCCTTAGAAAGGCTTCTGTTTCTCTGCCCACTTATAATTCAACTAATTCATTGAAATTATCTTTCCAGAGCTTTCAAAGATAGGATCACCAATATTCATGCTTTTTTCACAGGTTGAGCTTCTGCTTGTAATATTAATTTTCCAGTTGTACATCAACACTGCACAGTTTTTAAACCAGGCTCACTTACTGAAGCTGTTAAACCGATTTTATCATCCCCTAACAAGTCCTGTGAACTTGATCCCTATATTTCTGCTAAAGGTTTGGATTGTTTCCTTCTCATTTTAAACATGCCCATGTGAACCCTCTTCTTAAGAAAGCATCTTTACCAGCTATAGACCTACCTTTTGGTATTTCTAATGTATCTTTCATACCTAAGGCATTAGAAAAAGTCATATCCAGTTGTTTGAATGGTCATTTAAACTGTAATCACCTGTCTAATGTTTTTCAGTCTGCTTACAAACAATTTCACTCTACAGAAACCACTCTACTGAAAGTTCACAAAAACATGTCACTAAGCATGGACACAGGAAAGCTCACAGCACACTAACACTGTTAGATTTATCAGCAGCTTTTGACACCGTTGATTATTCTGTTCTTCTGGATTGCCTTTCTGATTGGTATGGCATATTGGGCATAGCACTCACTTGAATCTGCTCATTATTAACAAATAGGTCTCAATCAATAAAAATAAGAACGTTTTTCAGAGGCAGTTCCTATGTTTCGCCAAGGCTCTGTTCTTGGACTGCTGCTTATAACATCGCATCTAAGGATATTGCACTCGTGCCTTTTCAATTGCTGTCCCTACTCCCTAAACATGTTAAGTCATCAAATAGTGTACCAATAGTTTGCCTGAAGATGATGATGACTGGGTGAAGAGAGAAGCATGTTGTATAAGATGTATGGTGTAGTAAGAGGTAGAGGAAGGCCGAGGATGAAATGGTGGTGGAGAAGGAAGGTAGATGTACAAGTGGGAATAAAATAGAGAAGACTGATGTGGGAACCCAATTGGCCAAACCCCTCGGAGGAGGGGAAAACAATTGTAAAATGAATTATGCTATTGTTTTACACTTGTTTTAGTTTGTACATTGATTTACTTGAGTGAGCAAGATGTGAAGAGTAAAGCCTCCCTCTGATGGTTGGACACAAAAACATACACATTTAGACGAATCTCTCACAGCTGACAAATTCTTCGTTGATTGCTTGCTAACTGTAATGTTTGTGAATTATTGTTTGTTTAAGTGGGATTAAAATCTATTGTATTACCTTACTTTTGCTCGTTTCGATAACCAAATTATTTGACAAGAAACAAACATATTGTTTGAATGAAAAGACAGTATTCCACACACGAACTTTATTCACATGTGTGCTAATTGAAAGCTGCCATGGTTTTTAACGCTTCACCTGTGAGCTAGGAAATAGCTGTTCCCGACATTCTTTCTTTCACTACATGTGTGAAACATGGATTATCATTGTTATCACTTGGGAAGAAATATTCATATTTCATGTCCGATTAGTTTTGTTGAAATGTTAATTCTGTAAAATGTTCATTTCAGTAAGTTGAATGTACACCCGTTAAAACATGTCTGCAGAGGAAGATGCCTCTGGTGGAAGAATTAATGACGAATCACCTACAAACGTTGAAACAAGTCCAACAAGTGAGCCAACCAGCCCAGCTGTTAGTAAAGATAAAGGTACTGTATTGGTCAAGGATAGTGCAGTAGCAGTGAAAGTAATGGGCAATGTTCACCACTTAGGGGACAAATGGCAGTACCATTTTAGCTATATCTGGAATGTAAAAGAAAACATCTTGTTGTAGTCTCCCATAATTGCACCAAAAGAACTGGAGTCATTGAAAAAAAGTTTGAAACTTGTTGCAATACTGTTCTAAGTGTTGTTGTTGTTCATATGTCTGTCATAAACTTTACCTTGGTAACTTCTTTCTTTGGGATGAAAATAATCTGCTATTAGAATATTGATTTGATCAGATATCTTAAGATAAGCTGTCATTTTGGGAAGGGTTAAATTTGGACTTGGGGTGCTACTTATATTTTATTAAATAAGGCAAACAATTTTTGAATAGTTGTTTTATGGAAATTTCTTTCCAAACATTCTGGTCAGTCGGGACATAATTTACATAAAGTTATAGTTTCTGAAAGATTTCCCAGATTCAGTACCCAACCATTTACAAATGTCCTAGAACACATATTTTGGATTACTCTGGTTTTATTTTTAAATTGATATTCAAAATCAGTTTGAAAGTGATATCCACTGTGATGTCTTCCTTGACGATCATCTGGCCCGCTACAATGTTTTCTATAACATATTCTTTCTTTAGTTGGGATTTGACAATCTTTCCCAATAGTTTTGCTGTTTTGAGACTTTATAATTTTCTTTTGATCGTGAGTAGAATAATAATAGACATATCGCTGTGATAAGGCTAGTGTTGATAAAGAACATATGCACAGTAGCCTGATCACTGGTGAGTTATAATTAGTTAAAATTTTCAAGATTTCTAGGTTTGAAGACCGATTTACTGTAGAAATAACTGAAATAATTTCGAAGTGGAACTGACCTGTCACCATCTTGGATCAGGTAGGCTGTGCGGTAGCCTAATGCACTTCCGCACGATGTTCCGACAGATCAGCACGGAAATAATAATAAAAGTTTCAGCTGGGATTGATTGCTTTGTAAAAAACAATCAATTAAAAAAACAATGGCCTAAAGTGATTATATGCAATCCAGGGTATGCTCAATTGAGCTTATTTAGTTATTCTTGTTTATTGCTCCAGGGATTTGTTTTTGTTATTGGTGGGTTATCCTTTTTTTCATTTATAGATGTTATATACTGTATTTTGTAACATATATGTTATGTTCCATTATATAATATAGTAATATTAGTGATGTTGAAATAGAGGTCATAATTCAATATTTATCATGGAACAGAAACATTTGAGGTAGCCTGGGAGACATTTTATATGATGTGTTAGTTTCATGGTAAAAGAGCTGGAATAAAGCTAACTTTGCATAATGGGAATGGTATGGCATATCTGTGACTAGTAAAATATAGCTCAAATAATAGCTATTATAAAATCTAATACAACGATAAAAATGGAATATATTAAGTCTATTATTCTTTCCCCTAAACGACTGTCATCAATAGTGTTATATCACAAAACAACTGAATAATGACACCAACGACCACTTTTGGATGCATGAAAACTATGTTCTGATAATGTAGATGATGTCACCTGATACTTTTTGGTCTGAAGACAGTATTCTGATTTCTGCATATTCCAATATGGATAAGTTCCACTGTTTTAATATCCATATTTTTGAAGGTCTGATGCTTCACAGCTAAGAATTTTAATCAGATGTCTGTGTATTGTAAATTGCCTGCTTCCTGATAATATATTGTTGTCTACCATCAGTATTCTTAACACCATCATGCCATCACATCAGATATGCAGTAGAGATAAACATAAACAAGAATTGTATTACCATATCTATAATAAAGTATAGGAACTCCCTGTATATAGACTACAAGCTGGATCATGCCAATATCATAACACAGATTTACTCCTGTGTACTTGCTAACCCTGCATTTTTTTATGTCATGAGTGCTATGGTGTATAGAGTTATTTGCATTTCTTGTTCGTTATTTAATTACTCATTGTACACTATTTGTATCAGTCATTACTAATATAGTTACACAATAAATAATACTGCTGTCCATCATGTGAACCTAGATGGTTCCTAAACATATAACTGATATCAATTGATAGCTGGAGATGTGTGTATCTTCCATTTGTTAAGTATTTGCTTAAATCTGTAAATTTTTAATGCTGTTTAATGTTGGCAAACATAGCTTACTTTTGTTATCAATTAATGCCGTTCATCCATTTCAAAGAATTTGTTCATAATCCTGTTAAGTAATCTGTATCATTTCCATTCTGTTTCGGGCACCTCCGTGGTCTAGCAGTAGCATGTTGGACCACAGATCACTACCACCTGAGTTCGAATCTCAGCGTGGGCATATCTGAAGGTTGTTTTATCATTGACTTCGCTTCATTACCTTTGGAGGTCGCTCGGCCCATTTAGCCTACCATGTGCCCAAAAGTGGCCGTAAAACACCAATCACCACCTTCCATCCTGTTTCCATGATATGAATCAGTCTCTTTGTTGTAAGACAATCTTGCTATGTGTTTGTACATGGAACAGTTGAACTAGACAAATAGGTTTGTGTGGGCATGAATGTATAGGAAGAGTGTCTCCAACTGTTTTGGACAATAAGCCTGTGTTCACAATTACATATGACTATGATATATGTTAACCACAACAACTCATCAGCATTACCTACAGAGGACAAATGTAATTTTTTTATTAATGTTGTGTCTCCAACTGTTTTGGACAATAAGCCTGTGTTCACAATTACATATGACTATGATATATGTTAACCACAACAACTCATCAGCATTACCTACAGAGGACAAATGTTAAAATTTGTATTAATGTTTTGTCTTCATTAATCTGAACATTTCTCAGCATGTTACAGCTATTAACAAACAACCAGACATTTATAAATAAACCAACTATATGTGTAATATCCAATCACCTTATTTTAGACATACGAAGGTAAATAGTAAACACACATCCAGCAGACAAAAGAAAATACTGTTTACTGTAACAAAGACATACATTTCTCTAATTTATACAAACAAGGCAACATGATAAATAGATGACAGTTGATTCTATTTGTAAGCACTCAAATCTGACTGATTCTCTCTCTCTGTATGTGTGTGTCCCCATATTGAGTATTTTTTAGAACACATTTAATGAAGTGTTTATGTAGCTATTCATTTTAATGATCTCTATGTTTCAGGTGACAAGATTGATATTTTGCTTAAAGCGACCGGTGATGCACCAATCATGAAAAAACGAAAATGGGCAGTGGATAAAAAGAAAAAAATTGGCTGGGTTATAGAATTCATCAAAAGATACATAAAATGTGAACCCCACGAATCGGTGGTAGGTTGCCTTTTGCACAGTCTTATTTTTTCCGTTAAAACTGTAATCATTTTAATGATAAAGAATGATGTTGAAGTTATATTCTATTTAATACATCGCTCTATTTGGCAGTTTCTTTATGTGAATCAAGCCTTTGCTCCAGCACCAGATGTTGATGTAAGGACTATATATGAGGTATGTTGACTTAATTTGGTAGTATTCCAATAAATACACACCTTGAATCAATAGAAGCTGTGATGACTACCATATGTTATTGTTCTTTAAAAATAAATTTCTAGCACAGTTTGAGCTTTCCACCCACTAAATAAACATGCCCATAAACATTCTACAGTTGTTTAACGTGTTTCCTTTTTGCAGTGTTTTGGTGCCGAAGGTAAGCTCGTACTTCATTACTGTAGAACACAAGCCTGGGGATAAATGGACGGTACCAATGAAGCATTACTATTGTACAGCATTACAGTGAGCTTGAGAACCTCTAATTAATAGTTTTTAATAGTGCAGTAACAAAATAGTACACCGCAGTTATTTCTCTACTTTCTGTGGAAGATAAACTACATTGTCTGCCTGCCAATATGAATATATTGATTTTGATCTGTTGTAAATATGGGTATGTGTGTTGAGTCAATGGATTTAGAAAATGTAAAAAATTGGGATGTTTGTTTGTATCTTTTCTTGTTGTACTATGAATAAAGGTTTTAATCTTGATGATAGTAATAGTTATCATTATTGTTATCAAACATGCAACACTGACAAAAAGACGTTATTAATGTTATTAATTGTTCTGATGAACAAGTCTGAATTCATTCTCCTATTTATAAATAATGAAGACAACAAACATTTAAATAAAGAGGATTTATTAATACTTTATGGTGAAACAGTTATAGCATACATAAAATTACATTTTAATGATACAGCATACACTTTGTGTAGAAAACACAATAAAATCTAGAAAAATTATTTTAAACGACAACTTTCATTCACTCAGTTTTGACATCAGAAATGCCTAGCATGAATCAGACAGAACAATACAGAACAAAATGTGCAGTCACATAAAATACTTGCCATAAATTCTTAAATTAAATACAACCATAAAATGACAGTACTTCATAAGCTGTGTTTCTGTTAAGTGAATGATTGCATGCACTGCCAAAAAAGAAAGACTTGAATCAGTTACATCATAATGATACAAAACAAACATGTCTGGTTTACAAGATGTCGATTAAAATATTTTCACACTGAGATTGTGACATTTCATTTATTATGTAACTGAAATTAGTTGTAATGGCATCACTGTTTTAGAATGGTACAATTTATTGGTATCCTTGTAATTTCAATGTAGATGGATAGCGAGTGCGGTGGGTCATGCACTTGTCTTTGTCGATGAAGAGGCTGTTCTTCTTGATTGAGATATCTTTCTCCAGTGCCATGCGGTTGTCTTGCAGATCTTTCAGGGCATTCTCTGCATCATTTAATTTCTGCATCAGGGCATCAACAGATCTTGCTATTTCATGTACCTCACCAACAAGACTGCAGCAGTAAATAAAACAGGGAAATTTTTATCATAATGTTGACTCAAACCTTGAATATGATATTTTTATTACTTTTCAAGTACCAAAGGTAAAAAAGAGAGTCATAAACATACTTATACTGAGCAGGGTCTCGACACAATTCCACATTTGGACGGAATTCCCTTGTATGTAATCTTGTCTGGGCTACCTTCATTGGATTTTCTTTATCTTTGATGGCCTTCTTCAGGTCAGCAATATTCTTCTCAGTCTGAGCAATCTCATCACACACCTACATGGAAGAAGTGAGAAAAAATGCACTCTTACAAAGCTTTAAAAGAAAGTTATTCCAACTGTGATTTACGGAAAAATGAACACAAGGAACTGCAGAAGCTGGTTATTTAAAAATACTGATGTATCTGTTTGAAAAGATTAGAAGCATAAAATTGAGACATCTGAAATGGCACCTACCTTTCTCAGATTTTCTTCCAATTTGTTCTTGGCATCTTGTACTTCATCTACACGTCGCTGGAATGCAATGTCCACAGCATCAGCTTGCTCACGCATGTCACGAGATGTATCATTCAAGACATTGTCAATCAAGGTACGTAGCTGGATAGAAGCCATCCTCTCATGTTCAGCACGAACAATATTATCATGTGTAAACTGTGCCCAAGATTCTGGTGTTGACTGACTACAAAGAGTGACAGAAAGATGTTATTTAATTGTGCAGTAAGTCATATTCTTCAGTCATTCAGAATATGAATTTAAGAGATCTGTAGTCATATAGTGATGTACCTTAAACTGTTACTCCATAGAATTAACCACAAATGTGCTATGTATTTAACCCTTCTTACATTTCTTGGAACTTTGCAGAACCAGCAAAGAACTGTTTGTTGGTGTGTCCATTCTTAAGTCCTGTGCAAAATGAATCAATTTCTTTTGCTTCCAGTTTGTCACTCCAGTCCATTTCCAGCTCGTGCTTCCTATCACGATTACGTCTGATGAAGAAGTACGATCACATTATTAGTGATGTTGTTAACAAGTGTTCTGTTAACCAATGAATATTGTTACTGGCAAATAATGGTGCAATACAAATATAGTACAAGAATAAAAAAAGGTAAATTACTTGATTTGTGCAGCTGCTTCTTTTATAGTTCTTTTCAGCAGGTCTTGTACATTATTGATCACTTCCACCTCCTGAAATGAACAGATGAGTGAACATCAAATTTGAACAAATGCAAGAGACTAGGAAATTGAATTCTTTATTAAGTGGGATAAGCAATGTTTAAAAATAATTAGCTGAAACACCATTTAGACACAACTAGATTGATGTCTGTAGCCTGGTGTTAGAGCTCTTTAGCTAATCGTACCCCCAGTTTTCCCATGGACATGCCGATTTGTGTTAATGATACATTGGAATAGAAGTGCCATTTTTGGCACTTCTATATCAAACGGGAGAACAATACTGGTCTACGCAGGTCTACATGACCTCTATGTCCAGATCGCTTTCTTCTGAGATTATACTAAATTAACACTAAAATGGTGATAAACTTAGCAGAACCACCTGCAGTTGGTGATTATCTGGCACTCGTGAAATGGTAATTTGTTATTACTAAATAACATACCTTTAACAAATTCAGCTCGGGATCGTCTTGCACCAGGTCTATCCCTTGGCGCCGCTGTCTACAATTCAAGTTGTCTGTGGCTATGTGCAGCGGGATTTCAGTCGCCCTCAGAGCTCGTTCCAGCCGGAGCTTCTTCTCCAAAAGCAGGTCGGTCTCGGCTATGGTGTCCTTCACTTCGCGTTCCAGCTCTCCCTTCCAGAAGTTAATGTCGTGCAGTCTTTCGGCCAACTTTTTCGTGCTCTCCGATTGAGTTTTCTCGGTGAGAGCGTCCGTTTCGCGGATCACATCTTTCGAGTCGTGTCTCACCTTCTCGGCGTTGTCACGGTCGGCGAACGACTGGTAGTACTTACTATAGTTGCTCTCATTCCACTCGGGTGGGTTATACTTGGCACTTCGGTAGCCCATGGTCGAGATACCCATGTCGTTGCCGACATTACCCGAGTAATTCACCTCGAAGTCAAAGGTCCCGGTCTGCGGAGCAGCCGTGTCTTTCTGAGGCGGCATCTCGCCACTGGCCAGGTTTGGCGCAATCGAGGTCTCCATAACGGCTGCCGACATCGTACTCTAGTGTTGTTCTCTTCGATAAATGGTGCTGCTTTACCACAATCCAGCGTGTGTGCCCAGTAACACAAGCAACATCGGCTACACACACAACACAGCTTAGTGTTATCTCGTCGCCATGGAGCCGAGGTCTCGCCATGTCTCGGGTCACATGACCACCGACTTACCGCTTCAGTTAATGAGTGGTATTGGTTTTCGCGGGAAACACGTGCTGTTTGTAAAAATTGACCACCCGGGTTTAGAGAAATTCGTTTGTGTAATTACTCTAAATGTAATAGGTGTACTGATAATTTAATAGTGTCTGTTTTTAGGCACTTCAGATAAATCTTTTAAACGCCTTAAATGAGCCTTAATATAACTGCAGTTTTGCTAATTAGCAGATGCGGTAGTGGAAAGTCTATCTATATACAAACAGTTGAGTCTGTTTTGTAGTTTTATGCGAATTTTATGACTATTGTATATGCAAATTCTAATGGATTCGATTTTCATTTTTACAATTTTCTTCCGACAGAGGTCGCTTAACAACAGTGTGAAACCCCCTCATTGTCATGAAGCTGTATGCTTTACATAAGTATGCTGTTTTCAACAAACCAGCACATTATAGACACACTCGAATGGTAAAATGGGCTAACCAATAGGCTTTTTATATGCTTATATGTGCGCGCCCACAACAGGACCGCCACATTGAAGCTATACCCACGTTTGATATAATATAACAGTTACATTATCTTTGTACAGTACAATTTTCTTCTAATATATACACGGTATCAGTGCAGCTGTAAATAATTACTGTTGTTAAAACATCAATCAATAAAGTTTGAGTTTTTTTAATTTTCTCGTGTTTCAGAGAATAGGGAACAACGCCTTCCACTGTATCCTATAAAAATTAGTGAATGTTGCGGCCAAATTGTCCTATCGTTCCAATCAACTCAGTGAATTAAACCTCCCTCTCCCCCCCCCCTCTCTCTCTCTCTCTCTCTGTGTGTGTGTGTGCGATACTTAGATACAAACCTGTAAAGTTACACATGTAAATGATCCTTAATAACTAATTTCTCTTCGGATATCGAACTTTATTGGGGGGGGGGAAAGATTGACAAGATAATAAATTGCACACGTTTATTGTATGTCTATAGAGTTCTTAACTATTGCTTATTATCTTTTCTGTATTAAAAACTCTCTTGATAATGTTATGGATATACGTTTAATTTTCAATAAAGTTATATATTAATTAATTTCTATGAAACACACCTAAATTAGACAGTATTATAAGTAGGTAATTCAACCCAAGCAAAATTCTATAGTTTCGCGAAGTTTTCTTTCTGCAATTTAATTTTACAGTAAATGTTGCTCTTTTGCGGCAGGCTGAATAGGTTGAGTAACCACAAAAAGTAATGAAGTGAAGCGAATAATGAAACACCCTTTAAACATGGCTACGTTTAAATCCAGATGTTTATTTTCTGTGCCTACTGCGCTACCAAGAGGTAACCCGCACCTCCGCCCGGCCATATGACGTCGTCTCAGGCGTGACCAAGGCACAGACTAAACAACTCAACCATCTACCAATTTTAGGTCACGGAAAGACCCAACTTTGTAGTAAAACGAACAAAATAATTTGTTATCTGGGCACATTATGGCCATTTAATGTGTAAAACAGAAAGGGAATGTACATACTGGGTAACGATGTGCCTAATATAGGCATCATTTATTTGTGTATTCGTTTGTTTATTTTTAACTTTATTCGTCAAAGAAATGCGTATACACGTTCTTCATTTACACACAAAGCTAAGCGACTCCGATCATAATTACACTGTGGTTATATTTCACACTCACCTCGGTATTGTTGTTTGTTTTTGTTTTTGCTATACTATATCAACTGCATGCGCTTACCGTAAACCGGTGGGTTAACGGTTAAGCACCCGGCACAGGTTCGAACCCCGTAAGAGGTCGAAACTTTTCCAGAGATTAATTTCTCGGCTCACAACATCGTGGCTGATCACGTTAAATGGCGCTGCCGTCTCCACTGAATTATTTAACATAAAGGGGGACGTTAAAACCCCCCTGAGGACGTAAAACACTCCAAAAATATTCCAAAACTAAGTTGTACAATTACAATAGTCTGTCCTTTGTGTACGATAAACCGGTCAGACGATCTTATAGGTTCTGCATATCTGGGAGAACTGCATGACCAACTGTTAGACCATATAACCTGGCTAAACTTATTATGTTCTGGAGCCCTTTATTTGCTGCATGAGTTTCCCCGGGACTCCCACCCAGACTGTTTGATTATGTTTTTTGAACATTTCTGTCCACATATAGTAGATTGAATGGACCAGGCGATCTCCAACAGTAATGAGGTTAAGAGAAAGATTAAACAACCTTCAGGCATGCACACGCCGAAATTTGAGTTCAGGTGGTTGAGATCTGTTGCCAACCGCGCTACGAGTTCACAATTTTCCTCTCATTATTACAATTTTCGATTTCTTCAGTGATTGATAAAAGTCTACCTTCATTTGTAACGTGAGAGAGTTAACGAAATTATCAATATTATAAAAAATAAGTATCCATCAAAACGCATTCAATTTTGTTATTATGATGTGTTTTTAGTGTTTACTTCATTTATTCAGTATATAATTGGATAGACAGAGGTTGAAAATAGTGTATTCTCAAGATTTCATTATTGTGTATATATATATATATATATATATCATAAAGTCGTGAGTGCTGCACCCTAGCGGTAGGCTTGTCGATTAGTGCGCGCGGTGCCTTATGGGAAGGCCCTAGATGTAAACAACAAGGAACGAGGTTGTTTTGCTTTGGTGAGCGAGGTAGCCATTTTGACTGGCTTCGAACGCACCGGCATGGCCACGTTGCAGAAATCGGCGGAGAACGACGCTTTGGCGTTGCTTTCTTTGACTGGGAAGTCGGCACCGGCAAGTCCAGTCCACCAGACATGGAGTCCGGATTCGAAGGGCTCGGCCATCGCCAGATTGGAGGGCAGAGACTTCGAATACATGATGCGTCAAACACGCATTACCATCGGTCGCAACAGTAGTAAGGGGGAGGTCGATGTAAATATGGGTCATTCCAGCTTTATATCTCGGAATCACCTGGAGATATACTATGACAATGGACACTTCTACATGCTATGTACGGGAAAGAACGGAGTATTCGTCGACGGGGTGTTCCAGAGGAAGGGCGCGCCGCCACTTGAGCTACCCAAATCGTAAGTTTACGTTTGTGTTGTGACTTGGATGTTGTTTTCAAAGCGGACCCACGTCCACAAAGCGAACACGTGCTCCGTCGGTAACAAAGTTTAATTTGCCACCTTTGCTCGCTATACGTCGTTTGGGCGACATTTAATGGTAGCAGAGGAAGAGTGGACATTTCACAACGGTCAACTGGTGGCATTCGTGCTAAATTGTAACGAATTTAGGCGCCCAGCACGTAACCAAGCCATGTGCCGCAGTCAAAATAAATATGGCGGCTGTTGTAGAATGTAAACAGACAAATGTTGATCATAGAGGTCACTAGTGTGTTATGTGGGGGTGTTGTCTGGGTGTAACATGTATAAGTATAATATTTTATCTGTTAGGCCGGTCGGAGTTTTTCGATATAGTGGAAGTTGTGATGTGAGAAAATGTGGTGTTTATGTTTTGCCATGTTAGTGGCTGATCATAATGTGTTGGATTTTTATAATAAGTAGACTGCGTGCGTTTTGGATGTTGTGGGTTTTTGCTTGTTTACTTTTTATTAACGGTGATAATTATTTTTTGTTGTAATGGTAAATAGTATATTTGTGATAATTTGGTTTTTGGTCAATGACCAGTCCAAACCGGGTCAAAAAAAATTGCAGTTCCATCATAAACATTCACGTAATAATATTTACATCCATTATTATTACAGAATTAAAAAAATTTGTTTTGGTAAAAATTTAATTCTTGAACATAAGTTATGATGATCTATTATGTCTTATTCGTTGCACATATATTGTCAGTGATGGCCACACTGAAGAAATACATCTGTATATTTAGGGATCCAGTGCCCTTGAATATTCTCTTGTTTTATCTGACAGTTAACATAAACATGATATAGTGTATCATACGGGACACACTTCAGAACCTAATGTGATATGTTTCGCACATGTATGCTGATATGTTCATTACACAACACAATCAGGTGTGTAGATAGTACACCAATGCAAGTCTGGTTGCTGCCCCTGGGTACTATTTTGGATAGCGCATTTCATTATTTTGATGGCACAATATTATCAAATGGATTTAGCCAAGAAACCAGCATCAGAAATATGCTGCTAATGTGATTTCTTATCCTTGGTAATGTGTTACACTGCCTCTACCTAGTTATTGGCATAAATACAGTACTGATCACTTTGCGTAGGTCCAGAAAGGGTAAATGATACTACATTCAGGGCCTAAAAAATCGTTTGGGTCTGGGGCAAGTATATTTTCTTGACAGACTAGTGCTGATCAGCGATCACTTGCCTTTTTGAGATGAAAATTTGTCAAATATGTGTGTGCATGCCTGATGAGCAGGATAAATAAAAATCTTTTTTTTCCTGCTGCGTACCTACACTTATAATCTGCAATCCAAAGCTGCCTGTGAATGCCAGCTATGCCTAAAGCCGAGTTTCCATATACACAGTATGCCACATTATGGTATCCATGTGTTTCGGGCACCCTTCTGACCTGGATGCTCAAATCAGACAGTTGAATCCAGAATTTTATGACCAGGTCGTAAAATTCCGGTTTCAGTCGTTCGTTTTGTCACATACACAGTCGCACATATAGAATCATGCTTGTACGTTTATATGTTTTCCTTTTTTTTCGGATTTGCATAACACATACTGCATATGGAATCTTGGCTGAAAACCAAGATTCCACATACATGGTATGCGACGTTGTGGTAGCATATGTGACATTGCAGAATCCATGTGTTTCTGACACCTGTCTCACTTTCTGACCTATTTTTCTTGGGAAAGCCTGTCTGGATGTTTGCATCCAGAATTGTATGACCCAGGTTGTAAAAATAGATTTGCAATCGCTACATGAAGCGATCCATTTTGTAGTATTTGAAAATTGCATATGCCATCGTACATATGGAATCATGCTTGTACGTTTACATATTTTCCTTTTTTTGTTGCATAATGCATTCCGCTTATATATGGAATCTCAGCTTAAGACAACACACTTTCTATTTGCAGCAATGAGCATCACTAAATAGGCAATTCTTATCATACACTTCTCTATTTGTAGATTTTTATTGCAAATACATGTTTATATGTAGGCAAATGAAATATAGCAGATTTAAAAATAAATGATAAATTTGGATCAGGTAAAAATTTGTGGGACAAGTGCATTTCCACTCTACTTAATTGCAAACATATTTTTCTGGTCCTGAGTACATTACACATCTGGTGAAAAAAATTCTACTAGCTGATTTGGTTTGGTCAGTTTATTTTGATGAGTAGATGTGGGGTCAATTCCAAATAAAATTATCAATTCCAAATGTATCGATTCCAATTCTATTTTTACTGACTCTTTTTTACCATGAGTAGGTACTCTGAATAGTTTATATTCCAAGCAGGATTGTCATGGAAGAAATATTTTGGAATTAAAAAATTAAATGTTAAATTAATTAATGCATTTAATTTTTTGTAACAAACTTCCTAATTTATCAGTTGCCAGATCCAGACAAATATTTGCTATCTGTTTAGATATTCCATACTAGATCTAAATCATAGGATTTGTATGTTATTTTCGAAGTCTCTTGTTGGTCAACCTCAGCAGGTATGCCGAAAACAGTACTGTACCTAGTGAACAGTTGCGACTGGTCCATTCCAACTGGTCCATTCCAATTCCTTTTTTTTAAATATGCAATTCCAATATTGGAATTCCCCAATCAATTCCGGAATTGAATAGACCTTTCACTGGCTTTTACTCTTTGGGTCACTCCTGGGTACAGCCCAGAGAAGCGGAGGCAGAGTTTCATGGTTTTCATTGTAGGCTGGATTCTTGTTCTGAACATCGGTTTGAACAACGATCTACAATTGGAATTGAGATAGGAAAATACTTCATTATTAAATGTTATTATCAACAAAGCAAAAAAAAATAGAGTAAATATTGAGTTGGAGCAATTGAAATGGTGAAAGACAGGATTTATTTACAGTGTAAAATCAACTCATGGTTCACATTAATTCATGTGAAATAATGCATTATATCTATGTCGCATTATTGCTCTATCAATCAGTAGTTTTGTGTAAGACAATATGTCTACGATTTGTTGAGTGTTTTTGGTCCAAATAGCACACCGTTTGTTTATTAGAATTATGCCAGCACATTATCACTGAAAATGACCACAAATAAAACATATCTCTGAAGATATCTCTGAATTATCCTGGTAAAATGATAATATTACAACTGCCATGTCCATTTTCAATATTATAAATGACCAATTGTGTGTATTGAATTTGAAGAAACGCCATGGGAAAGTCACTGCCTGTATATCAACTTTTGCTACGAATAAGGCAATCCGCTTGTACACGAAAATGCGTTCTGTGAACTACTACATAGAACTTCCCATTTAATCTATTTTGTTTACTAAATCTGTCTTCTTTGAATAGAAATATACTAAATATCCATACTTTCATTTTCCTTTACTGACTGTTGGAATTGTGGAGTATTATCTCCGGCAATGATCGTTAAAATACACAAACAAATCTCGCGTACGCACTGAAAAGGAAGGGTCATCCAGACTGCGATTAACAGGTCATGTTTACAACCCGATTGTAGTAGTTCAAAATCCTGCCAACAGATGTCACTAGCTTAATTGACAAGCTCTATTAACCCTGTCTGCTATGGAGTCCATATAGGTACCCATCATAATGTAGCTAGCGAAATTGTGATATATTGAGCACAGAATGAGCAGAATTTAATGTGTACTACATTATGATTGATAGTTAGTTCTGTATTAACACCATTTCTTGCATGTACTAGGCTAGTGTATTGGTTACGTTATTTATTATTATCGTGTTTTATTTGAATACGTGAGTTAAATATTTAGATTGCAAGTATATTCTATCATGATTGTATCTCCACTCTGGAGTCACCATATTAGAGCAAATCAGAATCCCAGTTACAGAAATATAACTGCAATAATTACTACATGTTGTGATGGCTACCAAATGATTCTACAGCAACAACAATAATAATGATGTAAATATTAGAAGGGCCTTACTAGCGGCACCATTCAATGGTAAAGTGCAGTGAAATTACTTGACAGTATATGGATGTGTCTCCAATACTGATGAAATTACTACTTTTCCTCCTTACTTACAGTTAAATAAATTATTTGTCATAATTAATTAATTCTCTTCCAAATATTAGAGCACTGATTTCTGGCAAGGTGTGAGAGGATATTGGAGTATTTTAAAGGCACCTTTATGTTACAAAATGGAAGTTAAGTTATATACAAAAGTTCATTATTTCTGGTGTCCTCGAAGCTGAGGACCAAACATATCATTATAGGAGCCCAAATTCCCCAATGGATACAGATATGGTACATTATAACACATTTTATTGTCCACCTGTTGTGACCACAATCTATTGATAAACAAATGCTTTAATCCAAATCACCATTATCCATAAGTGGTCTGGACCTCCATTAGAGTTGAGCTCAACAAGCTGTGACACCATTAAAACATGTGCACTAGAAAATGTTCTGGCCAGTGGTCTTTTTGCGACCATGTCCTGCTAAGAAAACTTGTACAACAAACACCACAACTTAAATCTAGTTCTTTCTCTTCACATTTTATAACAGGTGAATAACATTGATGATAAAAATTTAATTTGTAATTGTTGAAAAAGATGATTTGCACCATGTGCTCTCATATTTATGCATGCTGAATCACATTTGATACAAATTGGACAACACTGGTTGCTGACACGTAGTTTACCAGTATTGGAGACTCACCCATATAATGTGCACTTAAACAAGTTATACCTCAAACTTAAAAGCCAAACAAGAAGAAATTAACATAAAAATAAATCCATCATAAAATGGTTAGAGCATTGTGGTGCAAACCTCCAGGTCCAGTTCACCCATTAGTCTTATGTCCCAGATGTGTAACCACCAATGAGGCTAAGCTTACCACCCACTCTTTAATGACATACATTCTGGATGCTAGTGACACTATAAAGTATGTTATGACAAAATAAATATTTAACATCCTTGGTATGTAGCTATCACAAGAGGCAGATATAAATAAGTCAAATAAGTTTGTATTTGAACACTTCAGTTATGTATGAGCTTTCCAAAATCAAAAGTATTTGTTTTTAAAATTTGCTAAATGTGTCATCAAAAGAAATAAAAGGAAAAACTAAACTTGTTCATTGTCTTTGAAAAGTAGTTTTATTTAAATACATTTACAATAGAATACATTTGTATTTGACCCGATGAAAAGTATTTGACCCAGTATCTGACTAATAAATATATTGTTGAAAATCTTGGTCAGAAATCTGATAGCACTGTTACAAGGTCAGCCACTATATATGAATAGTGAAAGATACAGTTATTTTCTCAGTGTATCTGTATGCATAATCCATACATAATAGTGTTGTTTTTATATCTTCAGGTGTGTTTTGAGGTTTCCTAGTACCAATATAAAGATTGTGTTCCAAGCATTAGGTGATGGTGATGTGACTACAACATCAGCAGCATTACAGAGCCCACCAAGACGCCAAAAACTGATGCCTCCTTTGAATATCGAAATACCGAAGAGAGAAAGCATACAAACTAGTTTTGCCAGTCCTTGTCCATCACCAACAGGAACAATTAGGTAAGTGTCTCGTATGAAAAGGTAATATCACTTCTAGATAGATCAGTTTGTCCGTATAGTTAATGGGCTGTGGTAAGTAAATAGGCAGGCTTTGTTATAGGGTTAATGAATTGGCATAATGGGGTGTAAGTATATGACACGTTAATATAATTGTTATTGTATGTGGTAGATGTTAATTAATAAATACAAATTTGTTAGTTACAAAATTGAATAATATTTTCCAATATCTACCAGTCTGAACTAATCTGCCAGTCGACCACAGTGTATCTTGTCCTTGAAGAGTAGTAATCAATATTCTTATCGTGTTTTGTCAGACTGTATGTGGGATCAAAACCAGTTCCAGTTGGTCCCCTATTTTCAATTAAATACCAGTCTGCAGAATGCAGTTTCCATTATTGCAATTGAATATTCAAATGTTGCCAAAGATTTCTACTCGGGCCAGTTATGATAAATTTGGGCTAAATGGTATCATCTTCGTGACATTTTTTAGACCTGTTCTGTGTGAACTACTTCAAAAACAAATGACATGAAATGGGGAAGAAACCTAATGATTTTATCTAGTCTGTTTTCAAATTGATCAAATCCATCTTTTTAAATTCCCTAATTCTTAAATAAGCATATAGTAAAATCCAACAAAATATGGTTGAAGCCACGAATGTGAAAACAATGTAACTGATTACACGAGGTCAGTGAATGGGATATAGTTTTTAATTTATAAATCAGCAAATTCCACGATGTATTTCTGGATTTATTGCTGTCAAATGTGGTACTACGTATCAGATTTTAGCCAGGCAGTCTTTCTTTAAAGCAATTCTTTTTAACATAGTTTGCTTAGTAGCACACAGCCTAGAGATTAATTATTGAAGTTTAGCTGTTGCACGTAGGATTTAAATTTGCTTCAGTCACACAATGACATTTTTTTGGTTTCATTTGGTCTCCAGTGAGTGAATACCATACAGGGATTCAGATCCTACCTGGAGGTCTGTGCCACAGGGCTTTATTAACTGCACTGTTGTAGCTTCCTGGTTTGATTTCCAGTAATTCATTATTTGAGCTGACTCGTATACAATTAATAACTTAATGTGGTAAACAGGGTACACCAGCACTTGAAATGCAATGTAGGATTGGTGTGCATCCCACTTAGATTTAAGTATGGATTTGTGCTGGAATTAGCTGTACTCTGCTTCTTCTATAAGCTCACATGCTGTGCCATTTGTTTATTCATGTATACTCTTATACCTGGCTAAACAAAGCCATTTATTTTCATTGTATAACATAATGCTGTGTTACATAATATCATGTAACATAATATCACAACAGTGCTGTTTTATATGAATTTTTTATATATATGTATGTGTGATGATAAATGTTATATTGTGTAGTAGAGTGTATGTTTATCTGATTTTGTTTATCATACGTCCTTTATTTTAACCTAATGATGTGGTACAAGGCTTAATTTGTAGTGGGTGAGCACAGATGAACAGACACACAGACAGATACATCCTCTCCCTTCACAGACATACACACAAAAATAATCTTACCTGCATTGAGTGTGATATGTTTTTGTAGCAGGAAGACCTTGTCAGAAATTATTCCTCTCTGGTGATCTTTTGCCATCCAGGTTTTTTTTTGTTGGTTGTTGAGTCAGTGCTCTAGATGTTCCTGTATTAGTATGTTTTGTTTTTTGGTTCTTTTTTAATGGGAACTGTGTAGACTATCGTTAGACACAGTATAGTCTTACATATCTTGAATATACATGATTCACCCTTTTTAATTACTGACCTCTGATCTGCCAGTTACAAATTACCATTCCCTGTTTGTTGTTCCAGGTTTTTTAGTACATTGGTCCACATAATTCCATACTTGTGTGGATGTATTTGTTTTGGCTTTGTCTGTTTATCTCATGTAGTATTCATGGTATTATTCTGGTCTATGTTCTATTCATAGCAGCCAGAGTGTTATGGTCAGCTTCTTACAATCAGCATTATATAACAAATGATACTTGATAGTACATCTATTGTTAGAATTCGAAGGTTGATAAGACACTAGAAATATAAACTTGTGTTCGTGTAGCACTTCAGTTTATACATTATGCATCATTTATGAGAATAAGGTAGAACAAGAAAAATGTACAGTGGTCATGGTAATCTAGATTAATATTCTTATTGAAAACTGGATGTCATTTTTCTTACAGTTTATTTGTTTTGATCATCATGTCTTTGTGTTGAATAAAACCCCATTTAGACTTGCAGTTATTCATTTATTAATATACCTGTATGAACTGAGTAATGGGATTTGAGAATATGTGTTAAGCCTCTTATGTGAGCTTTTATCTAGCTGTCGTCTTCTTGGTTTGATATGGTGAGGGTGAAATATCATCATGATAATAATTGATCAAACACTGGCTGTCAGCATTTAGTATAAATGTACTGTGGGAAACCAGAGATCTATATGCGTTTGTCATTCTAAGATATGTGTTTAACTGTTATATTCTTACACAGTGACTAAGACTGCTCTCCAAGACGATCACTTTCACCACATTCAGTGTTTGCATAAAGCACAAAGAATACCTTGAGGTTATGCATTGGGTGGCAGCTTGCAGCAGCTGTTGATCCAAGCAACTAGCCAGCTCTGTTGTTGTCTGCTTTGAGAAATATTATTGAAAAAGATTAATAGAAGGACTGATCATCAGTAATACCCGAAAACATAGTATTTAGCAATTGACCCGAACATAGTATCAGTCTGTGTTATCAGCTTCTGATATCTTTCTAGCTATGGCATATCTGACTGGAAGCACTTTATGTCACTTGATGATTATTAGTGAGTAAACATTAGCCACTTTAATAGATGGTGGATATTTATTTGTTGTTTTTGTTTGTTGTAATTATGCTGTTTTGTTGAAAATCCTCTAATGCCCAGAGCAGTTTTTTTCTCTGTGCAGTTTTTTCCCCATCATGTTTAACATTTCCTGTTTATTTGTGGCAAGTGGTCTGCTTGTGTTACTAACTTTGTGAGTGGTGGGAATCAGTATCATATATAGCAAATTAGTTTATCATATATACTGTTACCACTTATTACTTATAGTAAAATGTTGTCAGAACACAACAGTTGGTAAACATTAATATATTGCTATGTTAGCAAGTCGTATAAAATTTTGACAGTTATTTCCTCTTTATATATTGTTATTGTAAGGTGCTGATCCACACTGTTGGTCTGTAGTCGTAACAGAATAGTCCAGTTTAGATTGTCAGTGCCCTGTATTTTGTCTTTAAGCTACTGATAACTGGGCATTGTATGGCTGAGATTCTTCTACATATCTAAGAACTGGTTTTGATGATATTAAAGTCTTTAGAGCAAAGCAGGGATGGGGGTTATATAGCACTTAATCTCTCTCCAGCAGTCATTTAGTAGATATCCCAACTAAAAACAATTAACTTGTGTAATGATATTAAAATTGAGATTATTAGAAAGACTTGGTGCTGAAGTAAAAAGAATTTTATTTGAACAAAATCAGTCAAGCAGAATTTTTTACTGACCATTTATAGTATTTAAAAAAAATTTAGACCATTAATTTTTACACTTAAATGAAAGCCATCTTTGAAGTCTCATATATATTAATTCCCGGGAGTTACACTTATAGAAAATATCATGATGTGTTCTTTATACTGCAATGTATTATTACATGCTATATTTTATAAACTGGTTTGATACGAGCATGTCAAATCTGACGATCAAGTCGGTACATTACCCAAAAATAATCTTTTAAAACCTTGCAAAATAGCACAAAATGTCATGTTTCAGAAACCATAATTATATAATGAATATTGTCCATATATTTATATTTTCTGTTAGCCATTAATATATAGAATATGGTTATTTAATTTCACAACCCTTTGATCAATATTAAAGATTGTGCAGTTGTTTTGAAAACAACAGCATATGTAGTTTTCTCAAATGTCCGGTTGTCAAACCATGAAAATACAAAATGTGCAATAATTTTGTTAATTTTCAGAATAGCATCCTGAAATTTTAACACAATGTAAATTTAAGTAAGACACAACCAATAACAGAATGTTGACTTTATTAAAATTGTAACCAAAGTCACCAGTGTCTGCTGAAATGTTTAAAAATATTCTAATGCATATAACTTCTGTGAATATTTTATTTATGACACAATATTTGCACCCATTAGCATTTAAAACTACCTCAATATCAGCAGCAAAAACCAATTCACTCTGAACTTCAGCAACATCATCTGTCCTTGGGCATCTGTAACCCTCTGTTTAAAAACTGAATTGTTGCCACCTTTGAACTTGTCACTTCTGACACAGTACCAATAAAAAAAATCATCCACATATTCCTATGCAACTGCAACCCAATTGTTCTGATTATTAAATGTAAAGGTATCTAGTTTTGCATTTTTTTGATTCTGAAAGTTATCCGATTCAGTCAAAATTAGTTTTCTTCTTTTGGTTTGGGTAAATTTTTGGCCTGAGTCAAAATCCATCACCATACTAATGTTGCATTTATAATCCAGTGTGGGTTCAGCATATGTAGTCCTATGAACAGCAGCCTTGTCCACCTGCAACCTTGTGACAGCTGTCCAGCTCCAACTTCAGTTGTAACTTCTGAAGCCCCATCAGGTTGGCAGGGAATAGCGTTCATAGCCACAAGCACTGACCGGAATAAGTCTGGTGTGCCACCAGCTGAAAAGCAATAAGGAATTGTTCTTAAATCACATATCACATCATATGTTATGAACATTTAGTCAAATTGAGTCTGACTGTGACTGACACTGTCACTGATTCAGTGTGTATGTGTACTGTATTTATCTCATATAAATGTTATCATCAATTACTAATTTACTATGGATTTAATTCAGTGTAGACCCTTTTATTATAACAAGCACGGAATGTATTTATAATACAGCGAACTTTTAAATAACGTGATGAATTTGTATGATTTGTGTAGTCTGAAAGTGATTCATTAATGATATTTATTAATACAATTTACATATTATTTACAACACATGAATTATTGTATAGCTAATTTTTCTGTAGGTTGTAGTATATTGATAAACTAGGTAAAACATGACTTGCTATTGCTCAGTTTTAGCTGTACGAAGTATTTCCAAGGCAGACCTCCCGAATTCAAAGGCAAATATCTTTAAACCTATTTAAATATAACTAATTCAAACTGCTCTAAGATAAAATAGTTTAACTGATAATAAAGTATATACCTGCTATAGGAAGATACATTGTTTTAATCAATATATTGGAACCTCCGTCTATCTGAGTAGAATTCTAAAATGGCGCAATTTGCCGCAGGTGCACATGAACATGATCTCTTGACCATTGACCATAATATATATCAAAATACTGTTTGTATAACTTTATAAACGATTTTTTTCTTCAGATGTTATATGTCCCTTTTTTCATTTTATTTTTGAAGGAACTATTTCTTCTCACACATAATAGTGACATACACCATTAGAAATCTGAGGGAATGCTGATTCTAATGCATACGAAGACAATTATAGAGGGTAAATGGTCTGTGGAAAATACCACTGCTTGTTGGGGCTGTTGCGCCAGCCGCAGTGACAATGTTTCCAAAACACACTGGTGCTCTTTGATAGGCACATCGTTTACTGGCATGGCATTTAACAACTAAACACTTAATTTAATAAACATACATACTCGTTGAAAGACTCACGATTTCAAAAATGTAAAATTTGTTGACATAGCGCGGATAGAAATATGAAGAAAAAAATTAATGGTAAACCCAACAGTTTTATACCCATCTGTTGGATACCTACAATTAGCATGCTTATAATAAATTCTGTGTGTATGTATATTCTCCATTATTTGCTTACAGTGCAGCTAACTCGTGTCCTACAAGCCCTCGTGGTGGTACTGGTAGGCCACAATTAGTTCCTGATCTGCCCACAGTAGTTTACGCAGCAACAAATGCCAGCAAAGAAGTAGATCTCAAAGAAACATCAATATCACAGCCGCCACCTCCACCGCCGCCACCTCAAAACTGCGATGGTTCCAGCGACTCATCAAAACCGCCATTTTCTTATGCTCAGCTCATAGTACAAGCAATCACATCGGCTCCTGACAAGCAGTTAACACTTAGTGGGATTTATGCATTTATCACCAAGCACTATCCATATTTTAGAACAGCTGACAAGGGATGGCAGGTAAGGGTAACATTTCTTAACTTATAAACCAATTCTCTGGATCTTTGCATATACATCTCTGAATATACAATTCCTTAGTAGCTGATTATGTAAGACTGATTCCAACCACTTATTATTTCCAGTTCATCACAACTGTTATATTAAATAATAAAATGTAAATGTTTGAATTGCTCATACATGGAAATTGTAGCTCTTTCAGTTCTTATCTGCAATTTCAGGTACAATAAGTTGTGTAATGATGCCATCAAAATGTGTGTATTATTGCAAATTTATTATAACTTCTAGCCACAAAAACTGCAGAAGTGTAAGACTCAGTTATCTTGGGAATTAATGTTACTGTTATTATCATCATGTGAAAAGTTTAACAATTAAATCATACTTCTGGAAGCTTCATTTGGTTCCAGTGACATCACACCCAAAATGGTGCCATCACAAGATATTCAAAACAAGCAGATGAAAACCAGTAGGGTTTTGGGGGGGGGGGTGATTTAATAGTAAACAATACAACAAATAACAGACAATTTAAGTTAATATCAGCATAACCTTTTTTGTGACACATCAGTTTCAGAATCATTTAAGGTGTCAAAACTGATACATAGGTATACATATACATAGGTATATAAAAATTTGACTCAATTATTTCCAGAACTCAATAAGGCATAATCTCTCTTTGAACCGATACTTTGTCAAAGTTCCCCGATCACAAGAAGAGCCAGGTAAGGGCTCATTTTGGAGAATTGATCCTGCCTCTGAGGCCAAATTAACAGAGCACTGTCATCGAAGGAGACGTCAGCGAGGTGTACCCTGCTTCCGAGCACCATTTAATGCTGGTTTGTCAACAAGGTGAGCAGTTTATTTCTTGGACAAGATCACCTCTGTTTTTTATTTACTAATTATGAAGTTCAGTTTAATTTGATATTCTAATTAGTTCTGCTGAGCCACTGTTTAGTGGTAGTTAAGCAATTGATTCCAGACAGCTGTAATTTGGTAATAATTTCATGACTTCTGCTTGCTTTTTTATCCGCTGATGCAGGTCAGCACCAGCATCTCCTAGCCATATGGGTGTAAGCGGTTCATACACACCAGACAGCTTGTCCAGGGAAGGTAGTCCAGAACCTGATGTAACAAATGCCAGTAGTGAATCTTCGGTGGAAGCAATACAGCCCATAGCACAGACACAGCACGTAACATCCACTACACTAACAAGGATCCCAGCCGTAGTAAATGATGTGCGATACAGCCAATCAGCACCTGGATCACCATCAAGTGAGTATTGGTAACTGAGGACAGTGTACTTGCAGAGTGTAGTTTTGTTCTTAAAGTGTGTTTACATGCAAATCACCAGCAACTCACTGTAGATTTAGTTTACAATTTAAAAAACTTTAAAGTAAGAGGACTTTTATGACTTGTTAATATGGAAGTATTTGATATACATAGTTAATAATATAAAAGCAGTTATCTGAAAACATTTGGTCATGATCTCATAATATTTGGTCTAGTATGTCCACCTGGTGTTTCCTTGTAAATGAAATATCAGGTACATGATTGTTTTTAGGTTGTCGGATTTTCAAATTTGGTTGAACACGTCAAATGTTAAACAAGGATCACTGATTATTTTATCAAAGATTTACTAGGAAAATCTGGATCCATTTTGGTTTACTAATTAACATGCTTTCTGGCAGCAGGTCATTTAGTGTAGTACACTGGACTCTATAAAGCTGTGACTAGTTAGTCATTAGTTTGTTTTTATTTGAAGGTAGTCCTTGTCTTCTGTTTTCAAAAACCTGTATATCTGTGAATTGACTACTTTTCTGTCACTCAAGAATGACATACTTCAGGGACAAACTTAATGTTCTTTTAAATCGTTTTATATTTTACTAGTTTAAATTAGTTAGATCTGGTTAAGAAATTCATTTTGTTTCTGTTATATGTACTTCAACAGCATCATTGACCACAAGATCTTTAGTGTAAACTAGGTCCTAATGTAATTAATTCATTTATGCATGTTCTCCATATGAATGAAAGTATTTTTTTCAACATCATAGAGAATACCAGAAATGTATTGAAGACTGTCCCCTGATAAATAATAAATGATGTAACTATATAATTGGTAGATATGATAATATTTCACTTGGTCTTCAACAGTTGATTTATTGTTTTGGTTATTTGAATTGATGTGTGACTAAATGTGTCATTTTTTATATTTCCTGAAACTTAGTTGCCCAATGAATCAAACTGATATATTTGTTACCTATTATCATGTGAAGGGACACTATCTTCACACACAGATACATTAACATACACTTGATAACTTTTTACAGGTGTTCAACAGGTAACGTCACCCTCCACCATATCAAGCAGCTTAGGTAGCAGTATGATGCCAATTGTTTCAACTATAACGGCAGCAGGTGGTGCCTCTGCAGCCCTCCACCAGATGCCTTCAGTCATAACGAAACCGAAAATTCTGGTCAGCCAACCATCGGGTATGCTGACTGTTACAGCGAATGGACCAGAGGCTGCATCTGCCCAGTCAGTGCCTAATGGTACACATCATGACATGAAGGTCATTAAGGATGGTATGTATTAGTTTATAGTAATGTTTAGCCAATTCTGTGTATAGCATATTGGTAATATGTTTTCAAAGGCAATAAATGCAACCTGAAATTTGTGAACTTCTTTTGACTTCATAGACCACAAGTAATTTTTTATTCACATTCAGGTTCTAAAACATTTTTGTTAGAACTGCCATGTATTTGAACTGTGACTTGCATGAGATATATTGGTTAGTGCTGGGATACTTGGCAACATTTGTGGTTGTTATCATCCAAGTGTGGCTTCTGATCCTGATCATGTGCAGTATTTTAATATCACTTATTGTTAACTGAAAAATAATCAAGTTGCCTATTTCGGATGCTTTGTCCACATTGAGCTCTCAATTTGTGATGAGTGTATAAGAAAATAAAGAACAGCGACTTAATCCAAGGGTGATTGATACCTGTTTAGAATTAGAGAATGTACAGTTTCTCACAGTGTAAGATCTTCTTAAGTCAATGACTCGCATTGCTATCTCGTCCTAGCCAAAAGTATATAAATTTGGTGCTCTGTATTACCTATGGTGGTCATTCTAATATTTCTGAAGAAAACATTTACATAACTGGTGATTTGTTTGATTACTCACCAACAGAAAATGGCAATTCCTGTTACTGATTTTTGTTTTGTTTTAACCTTGATTAGGCTTTGCAGAAAAGCAGCCATCTCTGGCAGTAGTAACAGCTGTGGGCACTGGGACAGTTACTCTACCTCTGATTAAAGCAAGCTTTGCTCAGCAGCCGATGACTGTAGTACACACTGTGTCACCCGGTGTGCTATCTCAGCAACAGGTGACTGGCTCACAGCAGTCACTGCTTCTGCAGAACAAAGCCATAGAAACACAGCAGCAGCTACAGCAACAGAAACAGGTGCAGCTGCAGCAAGATCAACTCATCCAGCAGCTGATATTGCGACAGCAGAAATTTGGTTTGTTTAAACAGGATCCAGTGACTACTGTGACTTCAGTCAAACAGGAAATGCCACCCCCAGCAACAGTCATAACGCAGGCAATGCCTCCACCACAGCCAGTCATGTCGGATAGCACTGTGAAAAGGGAACGGCCCGAGTTACCACAAGTCAATGTTATAGCATCAACACCAGCTGTGGAAGTAAGGCCACTTCATGATGTACAGCCACCAATTCAGGTGATGAAAAGATTTCATATTAATGTGCTATGGTCTTTTAAACTGATTTTGTGTTGCTTTTGGAAGAGTGTCTTTCCATACAAATGGACCCATTATGTGACTATTATAAGTTGAAAAACTTAACTAGAAGAGGAAATATTCAAAATTCACACAGGTCTGTTTATCTGACTAAAATGCAAATGGAAATCATTTGGATTCTTGCTAGGAATGGGTTAATATTAATATATTCAGGGATTTTTAGTTAATAAAGACCTGACATCATATTTTAATGAAGATCAGCTTGGAGATATTTTTGTCTAGATGAATACAAACATATGCTTAAAAAAACCATGGGGCGCCATGCATCTTTATATTAATTGTACTATTTGTTTAGGTACTTTAGTGATAACATGACTTAGCTTTGCCAATGATATAAAAAAAATTGGGATAATACTCTTTTATGACCATTGCTTATTTATAACCCCGCTATTGCGAAAAAGCCAAAATAATTTATGAACACTTCCATTTTTCTTTTTGTTCCTGCTTTGGCCATTGTTTTAAGTACTATATCAATTGTGTATTGCAGCATATGAACATAAATTCCACATCTGCACCAGCCGTCATCAACTCGACTACCATGTCCTCATATAGCACACTGGCCACTGATACACCTACAGCTTTAGAAAATTCACCAGAAGGTGACGTGGTTGGAGCGAAACGATCAGCGGATTCATCACCAGTTGAACCCGATGCAAAGCGCCAGAAAACTGAGTCAGAATCCGATCAGGTCTCAGCCAACTGATTATGTGCCTCTGGAGTAGACAAATTTTAAAATTTTGCCAATAAAAACCCACTGTCGTACTGTAAGCATTACAGATTTTTTTAAACTGCCAGCACACTGGCTTTTAGTTCATGCATGCATGTTTGTGCTTTAGCCAAGATTAGTGTTGGTGTGCTGATGGCAAGTGGCCACAGGTTTCCAGTCTGCTAGTACCTGTGTGTTTGTGGCATCAGTGAAAGGATAAAGTGTTGTTAAGTGTGGAGGCTGACCTGTATGTGTGTCTGGGCAAAAAAAGAATGGCCATACTGAGAGCATGGGCAGGTCCCCAGAGCATAGTTTCTGTTAGCCTGCGATATATATGTATGCCATTCTTCATGGAATCGGGCAGTGTCCATCCATTTCTGTTATGTTCCATCCCAGCTTCTTGGCCAGGGAACCAATGGCACTACTATTCATGTTTTCTTATCAAGTGTGTGAGCACCAAAACATGGGCACAAAGCTCATATCAGACATTAATGCGTTACTCTATCCTGGCTGTTTATTCTGTACATGGGATCTGATATGTTATAGTCAGTTTATTAGCAAATTATATTATTGTCTAATGTATAGCTGTGTGTGTGTGCATGCGCACGCATGCGTGTACACACTCGCTTGCGTGCACTAAAAGTTCTTGTGTGACTTGTTGTTGTTTATGTAAATTAGGGATGAAAAACATTTGTAAATATTGTTAACACAGACTCATTGTTACATATGTCCATGTTTTAAGTTGGCTTCCTTTTTGCGGCTGATTTGCCATTTATTTAAGTGGCCATACTCGTGGTGGTCATTTCCTTGTGTGGATTTCATGTGCGAGTGCTTAGAACTTGTTAGTGGCCAGAGGTCATTTTACTTAATTCATGTAGTGAGTAAAATTCAGGGAGGAATTTGAACTTTGATAGGCAGTTCTTTACTGTACTCGATCCCAATCATTAATCATTGCATACCCAATAAAAGATGATGCATAACTGTGCGGGGTACCTGTATGTAAATGTTCAGGAATGATAAATATTGTGTGAGATGTGTTCTTATTTGCTTCTAGTAATGGCAATAGATAAGTGCATTGTAGATACTTCTTCATATATCATCGCATCTTCAGTTTAGCCAGGATGGTCTTCAGATGTATACATGTTTCACGATCAGTTGTGCAGTGAGCTTGTTGAACTTCAGTAGACACAGGTTCAGGCACTGCTACACACCAGTTCACTTTTATAACTCGGTTTCTCACACCCGTCTACAACAAACATCTGATGACTTTCTTCTGAATATTTTGTACATTTTTGGTCTGGGTTCTCTGATGCTGCCGTACAAAATGTAATCTTTACGCCCAGAACGTGTGTGCTTTCTCAGTTTGCTGTATTGTTATGGTGTTATATCAGTCTCAGTCTACAGGCAGCAGTAAATTAGTATTTTTCTGTTATTCATCGTCCTTTTGAACTGTATCGTGCTGGGAGACCAGTGTATCCATCACGTGTTATTGAACAAGGTCACAATAACTTGGGGCTAGAGCTTACTATTTAGCCTAAACTTCAGTGGTGACAAATAACTAAAGATGATGCTTATTCAGCAACTGTTAGATGCTGCTTGTTTTAGAAGTTATTTGTTGCATAAAGAGTATTATCATTTTTTTAATAATTTATTTACACATTTCATCGTCAGCCTTAAATTGTTCCTGTTTTCCTTTGATGATAATTTGGTCAATGGGTTGCACAGATAATCATACAGATATTCAGATGTATGTGTTGGCTAGCCATTGTGATTCTGGTGGTAACAATTTTGAAACGGTGCTTTTTCGAGATGTTCCACTAGTTTCTTTGTTCGTATTGAGAAGAGAGACACCATTCTCCCAGTTACTCAGTTGTGCACGAGAGAGGAGTCTGACTGTTTAGGCAGGAGCTACTTGTAGACAAACTCATCATATGGTGAAAAAAAAATTACTAATACAGTGATAATCATTTAGTTGTATATGGTGTCCAGTTTGAAATGATCAGTACTATTTGTTCTGTGTACTGTATTCTGTGGTAATGGTTGAATGTTTGTAGAGCCTGAAGAAACTGCTCATTAATTAGTAGTGTGACTTGTATTTAACAATAGGTTTAAAAAATTGTTATTCAGATTATGTAAGGCTGATCATTTCTGAACCAAAGTAGTGTGATTGGGAGGTATTAATTATGAAATTGAACTGCTGTGAATGATGACAGTCCTTGCAAGAGCACTTTGAATGTGTCCACTTCGTTCGAGAATTGCATGCTATAATCACAAAGTCCTTAATTTTGAACTCATTGGGTGAATGATTCTCTGTAGAGTATGATTCTAGATTGCTGAACACTAATATGTTGTACAGATAATGATGCACCATAACTGTGAAAGATAGAGCTGTCCATTATTGTTTGTTTGGTAGGCGCGTGATTTGGTCAGCTTTATGTACATTGTATCTATAGATGCTGTGGTTGATGTAACTCGGCTGCAGGTCATTTTCGGTGTTTTTCGTAGTACTGTGAGAAGTTGGTTAGTATCAGTGCGGGCGTGCTGGGTACTTTGCCTATTTATATTTTGTACAAAGGAAGTGTGTTCCACACTGCCGACAGCCCTTAATAAAATCATATTTGATCATCATGCGAGTTTTGGCGTACATAATAAATTTCATAACAGCAATCGGTGGATGTGGTTCATTGTTTAGGTGTGGTGTCATTGTTTTTTTCTTGTGGCCTGTGTGTATGTTTGGCTGGAATTTCTTGCATGTGATGGTTCAACAGACAGCCATTTCAAGCTCTTGGATAACTGACTTTTACTCTCATGGTTGCTATAGATGTTTATTTATAATTATAATAGTTCATTTAGCGGCCTGAGGAAGAGAAGTTACTTTGAAGTGCTTCACCTAATGTCCCGTTCACTGCCATCCTATTCTAGTATATAATCAGAACATTACTTGGATAACCTACGAGTTCGAAACAAAATAACCTAAAATTGGACATTGCTTCTGATATTTTGTTCATCTGAGTCGGATACTGAAACTCCCAACAGGTTTAATTAGCCAACAGTATATATGACGCTTTGAAACAGATGTTTTAATATGAGTAAATTATTTAATCTTTCGTCCTCTTTTATTTTGAAATAGTTTCATGTTCGAGTAAGTAGATCGTCAAGTAGATGGTGATGTACAGTTGTCTTTTTGATGAAGGTCTCTGCCACAGGAGTCATCATATACACCATACAGAAATACACATCAAAAGATTGCATCGATACTGTATAAAGGGCTTAAATATAATGGTCAGTGATCAGTCACAAACAGAGATGGAACAGCTGCTGCCTGGTTTATCTTGGTATAGTGGGTGAAATTTTTCAGGTGCAAATATCTGCTATTAGGAACTCTGTGTTACAGCATGACCAAGACGTCTACAACTTTTATAACAGTGGGAAAGTATCTGAATATTGCAACCGCTGTAAAATTTCAAACTGTATGATGACCACATAGGACGTGAACTAGGTAGTGATGTATCTGACAACCTTGATTATTCAGACAGCTAGGTTATCTTTTATCTATGATAAAACGTCGAATTCGTTTTCCAAGCTCGCGTGCTTCAATTGACTACGTTAGAAATAAACTGCTATTTTAAGTATCTGCATGCATTGGTATTAACGTCATTGTTACGACAAAAAGCTACGTGGACACGTCATCATAATTAATATGGCATTTTTGCATTATATTTTGGCTTTCCAAACTGAAGATGTACAAAGAGAATTATAATAACAACCTTCCATAACCCCAATATCATTGACAAAATCGAGCTTAGTGGCTCACTAAGTATAGCGGTTGTGCAAACTTATAGTCTAGGTACAAAGCAAAATTCATGAACAAACGATCGGATAAACGATACTAAAAATGTTTTCAAATGGTGAATGAAAGAAACTATCCTATTTGATGACTTAATAAAGAATACAATGGAGAATATCTTTAAACTTCCTATTTAAAACGACGAAATAAATAATACTGCTATTATATTGCTTCGTTTTTAGGTGTCAGTGATTCGTACGTCGATCGCTTTGTATTACAAGGTGAGACAGCACTGGTATGGTAATAATTTATGTAGCATCCAATTTATTATGTATTTATAAAGGTGTTACTGTTTTTAAACAAAGTTTAAATTGTAGATTCATGATTACAAAGTGTTGATTATTTTGTTCACAGTATTTCTACCATAACATCATTAATTCTTATAAACTGTAAAATGGTGCTGCGATAATTATGCTCCATGCACTATTAATAATTTCGGGACGTCAAACATTACTCATTAGTCTTCTAATGTTATGCTTCCACCATTTCGAGCCAATAGTCGAACAGGCAACACATTATCATTATGAAATGTCCGGTTTTTGTTCAGAAATAATATACGTCAAATAACCCGTGAGTATCAAAATCATTTTGAACATGTGTACAGATTTGACTAATATATCGTTATATACACATAGACTATTACTATTAGCAAATATTAGCCTAAATCCCATTAAACATCAAATGATTTGATTACGATCAATCAATAAATCCATTTGCTCGATCTGCTTTACTTGGGGCTTGGGCTATAATAATAATGGATAAGTGGGATTTTTGCACTAATTCTATCATTTTAACAGCTTGGACTGAATCTAGTGAAGTGATATGTGTATCAATATAAAATAAAGAAAGCTTCGTTTCGGATGAGAATAGGTTTGAGAGCCGAGCGGACTCGAAATAATTTATGACTTCTCATTTGTCTCCTGCGCAATCGCTAGATGGCTCTGTAAATGTAAAATAGATAATATCATCTGACCTGGAAAGGTCAATGATCTGACCTAGATAACGCAAATCATTCTACTATCTATAAGCGATTACAAGTGTTAGGCTGCATATAATTTTAGTAATAGCTTATCTATTATTATAACGAGTGGTGAGTGATTATATCTTGAAGGTAGCTTATTTTATATCTCCGGTAACGATGATAACATTTGGATATTTGGACGTTTCTTCACCCATGGACGCAGGTTCGATCAGTGTCACACCCACACAAATATATGTGTAACATAGATCTGCGTTTTTTCCCATATATATATATATATATATATATGTATTGGTCGAGTTTGTAGTGGTGTCAAAATCAAGCAAACGAGAAAAAAATGACCAGCATCAACTCGATCATCACGTACACAGTGATGCACATGCGTTATTATCCCCAGAGAATCACTATATTTTGTGCCCGACGGCGACGACCTGATGTCGATCAGCTGATTTTTAAGCGATTTCGAGACCCATCTTCCAAAAATTTATCCCGAAAAGGCGATTCACATTGAAAACGGGGGTCGGTCAACCGAACAAGTCATTAATAAGCTATTAACAGACTACCTGATATAATAGATCATCTCCTGTCCATACGCTGGAAACAATCGACCAATAACTGGCGTTCACTCTCTTCCCGACTGGCGGTCGTATCCGGTGTGTTTTATTTCCTCTATATTCCTATATATTTGATTTTCGGGAACTAGCGCCTTTGTTGTGTGGCGCGAAAAACGTGTCCTGTGTATTTTTGGATTTTATACGCATAGATATTTGTTCGTGAAATATTCAGTAATAATAGCATTACTGTTTATCAAATTTCATGCATTCATTTACAACGGAGTGAAATTAAAATTACCGCGTATACGAAATAAAATGAGCGGAATGCGTAGATCGCGGGTTAGCACACGTGATCACTTGTAGAGCGCTGATTATCTTATCTGTGCAGCACTACATAAATAGACCTATATACCTATCGACCTGTGTATACTGAGTGGGGTCTGATTGGCCCAAAACAAGGCTATTATTTTCCATAATTATATCTGTACGCAGTTAAGTAGTTCACAGATTTGGCATAAATCGGTGTTTATATTGGTCCAGTTAATACTTACTGCTCGTACAATGATCAAGCCAATACTCCCACCCGGTTCCTATAATGGTGGTAGAGACATTGTCTTGTCTCTTTTATTATATATATATATATATATATATATATCACATATATTATACTGACATCCCAATTCATATTCTGAAACTATAAGGCATTATTATTATTATTATTATTAATTGATCCTCCATGTTTGAGAACATCCACGCCAGGGAAGAGAACAATATGATGTGAATAAGTACGTGTATAGGTGTATGTATAAATATACCACATTATCGGGATCCGCTTGTACGGTATGCAGTTGCTATAGAGAGCACTGTTCTACATACAGACTAGCTCCATGTCGAATGACGGTCGTTCCTATGACGCAGGAGTTGAAACACTGCACTGCAAATCTCCAGGTTATTATGGGTTCGAATCCGACCCATAGCTGTGTTCGGCGGATTTTATTCCCTAGACAGACCCCACTCAGATATATATATATAGGTGTGTGTGTGTGTGTGTGTGTGTGATCAGCGCCGAGGTTAAACAAATCAACTCAACCCCAGGTCGAAGGTCGCCGAGATACGTCTATGGGATGTTTCATTCGATCCTGTCATTATTTGTGGCATTATCCTGAGGAGTTACCTCTCAGCCATATGTGACGACAAAATACTAAACTCTCTCCAGTTCACTCCTGTGTTTGTGGTATTTGTATCCTTCGGGAGTTGCCCTTCCGTCATATGTCTCAGATGTGACTAGTACCGGAGATTAAAGAACTCAACTCAACTAGCGTTCTGTTAACGTATGTGTTGGGAGTTATAAAAACGTTTATTTTAAAAACAACTTACCTGTACAAATATGGCGACTGGTTAGTTTACTCCCCTACTGATATAACAGGTTACTTAATATTTTTTCTGCATAGAGCCGAGCGTTACTATAATTTGGTATACGAACATGGTCGGATTGGTAGATGGAACATTCATTCCAGGCTGTGATGCTAAAGACTGGGATCCTGGACTTTGATTGTGTACGCTGTAACAGCGCGTAGCCAGAAATCGGAGGATTGCATGTTTTCGTCATCCCGTTGCGCAAAATCGAATCCAGAAAGACCAGCAATGGCATCCCCTCGTGTATCTGGAACTTTAACCACTGTGTACATACTGATAGCGATAACTCGTCCTACAAATGGATGTCTCAAGAGAGGAAATTCGTATTTTACTTTCGGAAAGTCTGATATGGTGGCATCTGTCACGAATCGCTTAGAAGAACCGGCCTCGAGGGAAAATGTTCTACAATCGTCGACGTCGTCATCCAAAATAAGCGTCAATAGGCAGTGGATGGTTGACAGTTATGGCAGGGTACGATTATTTCACGGATGGAACTCTGTGCAGAAGGGAGTTCCGTGGTATACGGAAGAAATGATAAACGAGACGAAACTAGACCTGTACAAATCATGGGGCTTTAACGTCGTTCGATTGGGCTGTATGTGGTCTGGATTTGAGCCGACGGAAGGATGGTACAACGAGACGTACATCGGCATCATGAAAGACATCGTCAAACGCTTAGAACAACGAGGCATCTACGTCATCATGGACATGCACCAAGACCTCATGTCAACTATGTTTGGCAACTACGACGGAATCCCGCTGTGGATCCTGAAGAAGTTTCCGCCATCGCCGCACCGCTATCCGTGGCCTTTTCGTCGGGGTCATTTCATGACGTGGACAGATGGTTATCTGTCGCAGGCCATTGGAGTCGCGTTTCAGCACCTGTACAATAACTACGGCCACGCCTTGGACAGGATGGCACGGTTTTGGTCAAAAGTGGCTACCGTGTTCAAAGACAGCGCGAACGTTTTGGGCTACGAGCTCATCAACGAGCCGTGGGCTGGAGACATCTATTCAAGACCATTCCTTTTGGAGCCGGGTAATGCCGGCAGGATTAATCTGGCGCCGGCCTACGACAAAATCAGCAACGCCATTCGGCTTGTTGACGATCGAACGCTGATCTTCTATGAGCCCGTCACTTGGGGTATCTTCCTGAACGGAGAACACGCCGGTTCGGGCTTCGACCGAGTTCCCGGTGGACCGAAGTACAGTAATCGCAGCGTACTGGCTTATCACTATTACTGCTGGCTGATGGATGTCTCGCAGCAGCATAGGCCGTTCACGTTCCTTCAGCGTACGATATGCGACCAGATCGTTGGTCCGAAAGTGTTTCCCGCCGTCTTACGCGACATAGCCCGAACTAAGGGTAGCTCGTTTCTGACCGAGTTCGGGGCTTGCGAACCGGATGGCCACGCTAACAGCTCTGCTACAGTGGAATGCGATTTTGTGATGAGACTAGCCGACCAGTTCTTGGCGTCCTGGACCTACTGGGATCACGCCTTCTTTGACGAAGGAGGTCACGTCAATTGGAACGTGGCCGGTTCTTTCGCGCGTGTGTACGCAAGAGCCGTCAGCGGTACTCCACGCGCTATGCAGTACAATGTGTCAGATTACAACTTTTTCTTCAGTTACCAGCCGGACAGAAAAATCAGTCAACCAACGGAAATCGTTATTCCAGAGATGCATTACCGGACTGGTTTTCAGGTACGTACGTCAGCGGGAACAAAATGGACCTTTGACGAAAAAGAACGGATTGTGAAAGTCTACGCGGAAAATAACACAAAACAAACATTAATAACAGTAGTCATTAATCGAAATAGTGACCATCGAAACTAATCAAATAGGTGAAGTCAAACATGCAGTATTTCACAAATTCCAACATGGATATGTTGGGTTTTTTATTTGGAAAAGAATTGAAGTATTGAATGCTTTGCTGGTTGTTTAATAATATTTAATAGATATTGGAGTTTCGGTTGAGGGGAAGGCAGTGTTTTTAAATGTTTCGTTTAGCCTGGTCACAATGGGGACTTACGGCCATGTAATGATTCCCAGAAGCTGATTGGATGAAACATCCCATAGACGCAGGAAATTGAACTCCAAAATAGTTTTGAAATATAGTATAATACCAACTGCACTATGAAAGCATCCATTCGAGCAGAAATTTGTATACAATTACCTAGATTTTAGTGTGTATATATTTGTATCAAATTAATTTTGTTAAAAGAGTAATGCATTAGCCAATATTCAATTGACTGTTAGCAAGTGATTGACTATAAACAATCTTTAGTAAATAAAAATGTGAGACCAACAAAATCTGCAATCTTGTTATATCCTGTGGAATATTTTGAGCTCACACACACACACACACACACACACACACAGAGTTCTAAATCTAGAACATTCGTGTAGACAAAATCAATTAATGTACAAAAATAATTTAATAGCCATACCTTTGTCCTTTAAGTTAATACAAGTGATTAGCCAAAGGTATTGTGAAAACATGAATACCATATACAAGACAAACTACTGTGGAAATATACATTACTGATTACATTTATTTTTCTTCCACAAACACATGCATCACTTTTTAAAATTTGAAGTTCATCGAGTCTCTCCTTAAAATGCAAACATACGCAGTAATAAATTGCATTGCTTTAGCACTGCCTTTGTAGTGTATATCATAAAAAGAACATTTAATTTTACGATCAAACCCCAAATGCCGCTCTAACTTCCACCATCTTTACAACAATCCAACAACAACTTCGATGAAACCTTCAGCTTGCCAGTTCCGCCTCTTTGTGCTTTCGCTCTTTCTGTGTTTCTGTTTACATAAAAATATAGGCAAAAGCATGATAGAAATGATACCTTATTGGATCATATCTTAGCAAAGCTCTGAATGTTTACCAACTAGAGTCAGAATCTGTTAATCCGACAAGGTTTGTCACGTGATAATATGTCGGATAAACGAGAATATCAGAATATTGAGTCCGTGATATACCGGTAGTCTGTGTCACATATTTTAAATGATAAAGATACACCTCCACATTTAAACCAATATTCAATAACTGTGCGCAAGATATGGGATGGCACTGAAGCTATTTAATCATTTTGATGTTTGTTAATTACAGACACTATAAAGAAATACTTGTGTCACTTAGTCCATCAGATTAATTCATGATCTGCTCATTGGAAAGATCACACGTTTGTGTTTGTAATTAGCCATGAATGATTATGATTGGCTATTAGATAGCCACAGGCAATGAAATCACTAGGTGTCGATGTGTATAGTCGAAGATGATTGTAATTGGTTACGATATAGCAATTATTGCGGGCAGGCAGGTAAATAAACCATTACTGACAAGTTGGTGTGTCTTGCATGACTGAACCAGCGGAAACATTTTCACGTTTCGGATTATTGAGGTCATTTTACATTGAATTGTCACATTCTGTTGGTGAAATGACTTGTCGGAGTTGGAACACGGAACATGATTTTGTCGGATTAAAGAGTCATTTATAATGGAGCTAAATCCGTCACCAGCAATAATGTGTTGGATGGTGGATTTGTCAGTTAAATGATGTTTGGATTAATGGATTCTGACTGTATTTATATTCATAAAAAACTGAAAGATGCCATTATTATGTTCTTGAGACATACCTGGTAATTTTTCAGCTGGTACATCTGGAAGGTGAAGGTCATCCTCAGCCTGTGGTACGGATGGCAGTGACATCTATAAAATGAGGAAAAAATATTAACATCAACTAAACTATAAATCACTTATCTAAATTAGTTATCTTTGTCATGATTAATTAATTAATAAAACATGTGTGAACAATAATGAGCCACATGCCTTTCACCATATAAATGTAAGGAAACAACACATTAAAAACACATGTTGAAACCACAGCAATTTATTCACACTTGCAGAGACTGGCTTGTTAGAATTACTCCAAATTAGACACCTGTAAATATCTCATAGAACCCCTTCTGATGCAAAAAAAAACATGTTAAGATGAACTTCACATATAATGATTATTTAATCTAAGGACTACATGTTCAAGGTTTTTCTTTACTAAATAATGCAATGCATTCTTAAAACAATTCTAATCATGCTTTAAATGCATATCATTTGTCCTTTAATGCTGCTATTGGGTGAATATAATTAATTTACATATTTATCTATTTAATATCATACTGTGTTTTGATACCCAAATAAAGACACACAGCCAGTCTGATGAGCTAAATCACAGTCACATTGACCATGTATATACCTTCACATTTATGATAACCTCTAGTAAGGTTCAGAACACCAATGTGTAATGTTAACAAATATAATAAATTGGTCAAATAAATTTATAATACCTTAGTGATTTCATCAAGTTCTCTTAATACATCTTCTTCATCCTCAGCTGTTAGACCATCACTCAATATAGCATCTATTTCCTAAAACATCAATACAATTGGTAATGTTGCACCGATGTTTGATGTACAGAAATATAATACACGTACAATTCATTAAAACCACAATGAAAGAAATCATGACTGCACATTTCTCTTCCAGAATGCAAAAACACAAAAAACAATTTTTAGTTGCTGATATATATATATATATATATATATATATATCATAAACAAATATACACATCAGGGATATTATTTTTTAAATTAACTAGGTGACAGAAATCTATCACTGGAGTGTGTTACTAATCATACCAATGTCTAAAAAATCTATCAGTGATATTCCAACATTTCCACAAATACTGTATAAATTATGTGGAGTTAACTTAGTTGCTTTTCCAGACAACTTCAAAATGTTACCTTCTGATATTCAACAGCTTCTTCTGTTTCATCCATTATCCTTTCTACATCTTCAATTGATAGTAACTGTAATGGCAAGGTAAGTGAGTATATAAAAGGCGCATTAAGTGAATACCTTAATCTCAGCATGATTTAGCTTATATGTGGCTATTAAAGTTAAACGATTGGAACATAACTTAAACTTAATGGTCTCATACATTAAATAAAATAAATACAGGTCCATCAGAGCCCATGCAGTCCCGTTTAAACTTCTGAATAATAATTCTAAAATTGTGCAAATTATTTCAATTAAAGTAAAGTTGAAGTGTAGCATAATAATTATTTTGATAGATTATTTCTATTGGCTAATTGTTACAGACATGGAATTATATAAATAGTGTATTATAATATAAAAACCAAAGAATTTCTTAATTCATTCTGTTTTACAAATCTATTCAGTCAGCTCATATGAAATTTATAAATATGCTTCTAAAACATAGTAATATTTACAAATTCCCTTTTTATTATTTAAGTTTAGCTTCATCTATTAAATAAAGTTGCACATGAATAAATATTGTTTGCCTCTACATACAGCAGTAAAACTGCCACATAAAATTATATACAACAACAAACATCTACATCTAGTCAGTTATAGCAAGAACTATCTGCTAAATTAAAGTGACCACAAACACAGTGTCAAGTGAGTGAATTAAGTATAAGAATGTCATTTAGTGTTTGCTGTTTTCTAAACACCAAAACCACTCTGTGTGTGTGTGGGGAGGGGGGGGGTCTGGAACCCATTACACAACTTGCAGAAGCACATTAATAACGATTCCACAAAAAGAAATCTAGTAATTTGTTTATGAAAAAGACACAGAACATAGGGGTTTTTTTGTATAAGAGGAAGATAAAGTGATAAAGAGAAGCTCAATAAAATAATTAGAGATACCTCATGCATTTTCTTTAAGGCTTTGTTGCCTGAATCCAAGCCTTTTATGACTTGTGCCTCAATCTGAGCAAACTCTAAATCGTGCACCTGAAAATAAAAGCATCGATAGTCATATATATATATATATATAATGTGGATTAGAAATGTGTTTTCTTTCAAAATCAGCAAGTTGAAGAAAAAAGAACAAATATGGGAAAGTAAGTAATCCTATTATTGATTCATAACAATAGATATAGTCATATTTTAATTATCTGGTCCAAATACTCTCATCTGGTCCAAATACTCTCTCTCTCTCCCTGACACACACACACACACACACACACACACACAAAAATCACTTCGACCATACATTATTTCAACTCCTTAATTAATACTGACCAATCTTTCAATATTTTCCAACTGGTTGTCAGTTTTTTCCAGCAAGCTTTCCTGGAATTTCTTTTTCCTCAATAACAGTTTTGCTTTCCTGAAAACAAAAACAACTTATATTCTTCAACTGAGCAGATTACTGAATCGGTGCATGGCTGATTTCTTGTGCTTTTGGCACTGGTTGCATCTATGAAATAAAGATGAGGGGCATGTCTATGGATGGATATCTGATAATTGGGTTGGTGCCCTTTTCTGCTAAGCATGTCTCATCCTTCTTTTAATCTCTCTCTCTCTCTCTATATATATATATATATATATATATATATATATGGGAAGCAAAACTACTGAAATGGAACACAGCAGTCAATATAATATATTAATCATCCCCTCAATACAAATGTATCACAATATAATAGTGTGATAGTACCTATATTATTTCAGGATTAAAAGTCTCCAATCTAAGATATAACAAATTTGCTATATTTGTGAAATTATGATGTGCAAAAAGGTTCTGATTTATAGATTATGAAAATAAATATGTTGTAAATACATGGCCAGCCTAACTTCCACGATGGGAATGAGAAGGCCACCTTGGCATAGTCTAAAAATATATGCACCAAACCGGGATGAGGTACGTGCACATTCTGCCACACTTACAAGGTTGATAAATGTCCACATCTATTTGTCCAAACAATTCACCAACTATTCAATATCCAGTGAAACAGTGGTCTAGCTACTGGATTTCAATGCACACTGAACCAATATTTATGCACACATATTCCAACTTACGTTCTGTACAACCACTTATTATACAGTTACTAGTATGATTTACAGAGTTAACCTTTCTGCTTGAACTTCAAGTAGATATAAGTTATCATATTAATTATCAAACAACTGATGTTGTTGACTAATACTTCTCTACTTACTTCTAGCTGTGTTTGCCTGAAATGGTCTACTCCAGTTCTATTTGGTGGTGACCAATCCACATATAACGCAATTTCTTGTACGCATGGACAGCAAAGATACCCATTATCAAAGATCAGAGTTATTCTAAGTGTTCAAAGGCAGGCTGATGTGAACATATCACCCCAGTACTTAAGGCCCTGCATTGGGTTTTAGTGAGATATAGGATAGATTTCAAGATCATTATTTCTTACTTATAAAGCCCTGCATTAACTGGTGCCACAGTATATCCACAACATGCTACAGATATATCATCCAACAAGAACACTGAAATCTACAGGATCAAACTTATTGTTGATACCATTGGTCAGCCTAAAGACATTTGGTCTCCAGTCATTCCACTATGCAGCACCCACATTATGGAATCAACTCTCAAACAAACCGAGACATTGTCATTCAAACAGTAGTTTTAAATCTATCCTTAAGACTTACCTTTTTAGTATTGTATATTCGTAAATTCTGTAATGTTTATGTATGTTTTAATGGTTCATCGAATAATTTTTATCTAGTCTACTCCCTTTTAAGTAAAGCACCCCAGAACAACACAGTTGAAAGTAGTGATATAAAAATCACACATTATTATTATTATGAAATGCCAAACTTCCTATTTCAATGCTCAGTTAAATTATATTTCACACTGAGGCATACCCTATGCTAAGACAATTCTCAAATGACAGGTTATGTATCCAAATCTTTGAGCTATGTTGTACAACACTGAAGTGGGCTGTGCATATGCTAAATATAAACTCCAGAAGGAAGTGAACATTTCAGATGTTTCATGATGAGCCGAGCAATGAATTTAAATACTGCATGAGTAAAAGAACTAAAGCTAAACAACTCAAATCAACACTAATATGTTAAATATAAGCTTAATCAATTTAATGGCAAAAAGAAAGCTTACTCTCTTTTTCCATTCTGGAGCAGTCTTTTTGCCACCTCTCTGTCCTTCTCCAGCTGCACATTTATCCTTTTCTGGTACTGTTTCAGCTTGTCTCTTTGTTGCTTCAATTGCTGAAAAATGTACATCATGCAAACAATGCCCAATGTGTGGAATATATCACTTACTTAACGTTCTCCATGGCAAAATTATTGGGGAAGAGGCCTTATTAAAAGGGGAAAATAGGTTCAATTATAAGGCCATAAAAACAAATTATTGGTGGAGAGTAGGTCTCACAAGTAAATGCTCTCCTAGCTGATTTATATTTACAACCATTAATGATTAAGTGATAATTGTCCCAAGATATTCAAACAATTTATTACCGGAGTTGTTGGAACAAATACACAGGATAATATGAAAACCAAAACAGTTATTGAACACCTAATCCTTTTTACCCTCTCCCAGAATAATAATATAGCAGAAAAACAATTAATCATCCACACATTTAACACTATTATTAAAAAGTTAATTAAAACATATGTAACCAATTCTTATACAAGTACATTTATCTTATTTAGCTGTGAAGTTTTTTTTAATGTTTGGTTATTATAAATTATAATGCATCTAATTATCAGAGACTGACCATATTCAGCACTAGTAGGTTTAATAAACTGTAATTATTACTTATTCTTGTAGTTTTATTTGATATGGTCTTCTACTCATCATAAAAACCAAGTTCTTAAAACACAGATGGAGCTGAGGAGACAAACTGTCTTGGTTGTTATGCAGTCTATTCCATTTACTTTGTGTTTGCTTATTATAAAGCCTCTAAATTTTATTTGAATTTATTTTGTAAAATAATACACATGAAACACTCTAAATTAATAACAAATAAAATGCATTAAAAAATCACAAGATTAATGAAAATACACGCTAAAAAGTGATTTTTGAATGTATCCAATAATGTATCATACATTGAATAAATATGATATGCTTTTACATATCATATTTATTCAATGTGTGATTGATTATTGACATTTTTATGATACAGCCTCCTCCTCACCTCTTCTAGCTGTCTGTTCCACCCACTTTTATTTAAAATTTTAACTAACATGAGATATCTAGACCATATACCAATATTCTTTTCTTTTACAATCAAAGTTTTCTTCCATAGGCATAATATTTATTCACTGGCTTTTTTGTTCTACCATATACAAGCCTATCTTGTATACAAGACGGGGTCAGTATATTGGTCAATATCGCAGGAAATTGCCTAACTTGAATATAAGACAAGGCAGATTTTAAAACTTTTAAAAGATGTTATTTTCAGAAAAATGGCATGTTAAAATCATCAAGAACATTGAACTAGTAGTAGAGATGTGTACATAGAACTAATTTCACAGCCAAAGACATCAGTGACATTTATACATAAAACTAACTACAAAGACAGCTAATCATGCTGATATTGTTAAATAGTCATTTATTGTTGGCACTCAGAGCTTTATGTTTTTAAAACATCGAATGAAACAAATTAAAATAGAAAATTGTCACTTATAATTGCAAATTAAATTGAACTGCTTAGGAGAAACAGGAGTAGATTTAATTAAAACATAAACTAATTTTACCTATTATCGCTCACGAGTAGGGAAAAGATGCATTTTTTCAGGGATTAAAACCTGTACTTATACACAAGTATATATGGTAAGTGAATTTTTCAAAGACAATATTGGTTTTGCAAAATTCAAGAACATTTCCAGGACCTCGAAAATTAATTTGTTATTTTCTACATTTTCCAGGATGTGTGGGAACCTTGATATATCTCAACCACCCCTAACTCTCCCATTTTCAATACAACACAGTGGAGTAACAAATCAAAAACAGATATGCATACATCCTCACTGCCTGTCTAAAGATATGGCTCATGTACGTGTCGAATTCTAAATGCTAAGTTGTCTAAACCCAGGCCAGGGCTGAATTCTGTCAACAGGAAATATAGATCTATTGACCTGGCTCAAACACTGTAAGTGTAGGAAAATGTATATTGCTGCTGATTTTGTGATCAAATTAATTCAAATACAGGTTTCATCTGAATATAAAATCTTGTACAAACTGGTAGATTAGATCTAAACTCTATTTTGTATATATCACTAGATTTATGACTACCGTATTCTTCCTTGTATTGTGCCCATTCGTGTATAACATGTACCCCCCCACACTTTTGACCACAAAATGTCTGGAAAAACCTAGTTTTGGTGTATAACGTGCAGGAGAAACCAGGAAAATCTGCAGCTGGATGTTAAATATATTTATTTTAACAAAATAAACTGATGTCGCCGAACGAGTAGTAAATGAATCATGACACCATGGAGACGTTGTGAGAGAATCGTGGATGGAAAGAGGGAGGAAGGGGGTCACTTTCTTAACAAAACCTAAGTCACTGAAATGGGTACATCTATGTATAGTAATTAGTATCATAAGTATCAGTCAAACTTTAATCAAATATTTAATTACATATTATTGTATAAGAAAAGGTATGATCAAAGTCAAAAGGTACTTGGTTTTCTGGGGTAAAGGTTTGGAAAAAGCTGGAAACTTAGTTATGGTGTATACAGCACACCCCCAAAACAAACAAGGAAAAAACCCTGTGCAGTATACACTGAAGAATACAGTACGTGCTCGGATACAAAATGGGACGTTGTTGCATAGCCAAGCATCAGAAACCTGTTCGCTGCCACTAAAGGTCTGAGCACTCAATGTGCATGTACCAAATGCATGTTTTTCTGGTGCTCGGATGCGGAGCAGAAAGCTGAGCATCGAAACCATTGACCTGAAAAGTTCTCTTTCAGGTCACTGGTCTGAACCGTGTATACTGGTGGTAAAGAGCCAAGGACTGAGCACTGTTTTGGCTTGTTTCTGATGCTCGGACAAGGATATCCATAGATATATCCTGGAGTAAATCATACACGAAATTAACAAACCCTCTACAAGAGGCTCTGCCCTACAGGGACGGGCTGGGGTATCGATTAGCCTCAGCGCTATCGGGAGCCAGCGCATGTGCATTGAGTGCTCAGATCTTTGATTCTTTAGCAACAGCAAACAGATTTCCGGTGCTCGGCTACGCAACCACTTCGTACAAAATGAGATGACACCACTCTAGACCTCCAAGCAGAGCTATGTTTTTTTCCTTCTCCCGGGCCAAGTTGTCTGATACCCACCTGGTTAGATCTATGACTATGCCAAACCCATACACCAAATTATTTATTTATTAACTTACTGAGTTACTGCATTACTGGGGTAACTAACTAGTAACTTCGAACTTGTGAGTCTTGTCTAGATAGGTTTAGATCTACTCATCTAGTCACTAGACTCTAGTGGTCATATCATGCTGAAATAATAACTGCTTATTACCAGTATAGCTTTGTCTTGTTCTGTTACACGTGATTGCTTCTTTTTAGGTCGACCGAAAATATTTCCCATGGTAATATTTATAAAACAACTTAATGTCAATCTTAACTTAAATCGAAGCAAGACGGAGAATTACTAGACTAGATCTAATGCCAGTAATGGCAGAATGACATAAAACCATCATCCTCCATGTTTACACCGGATAAGCCCGCATTAAATATAATTTTAGTTTATTTGCTAATAATAAGGAAGCTAATAATATCCGCAATCTAATCTTATTTTAGTTATGTTAGTTTGGCTTTTAAAGCAAATTAAATGTTGTGTTATAAATGCCTAAATGGGTCATGATAATTTAAATAAATATTATGAAACCCGGCACACCGGATGTTTATGAGTAAACAAAACTCGCAAAGAAGTAAAATTATTTGGAGAAACGATTCACTATAATTTAAGTAAAAATACAAACATTAATAACGTGGTATCTTAAGACAGGAAAATATTGATAAATAACTTTAAAAATCAAATGCTGAATGAAGTGACTGGGCTCTGCTTATTTTGTCCATTTTGATTGGGTGGCCTAGGCTTAAAGCAAGCCGCTGATTGGCTAGTTAACCGTTGGGATGTTTCTGTTATTATCAGGTGATCGTGTGGTTCCACGTGCTTTTGTTTGTCTAATCTGTTGTCAGTCTTTTTGAGGAGGACATGTGAGCAGTGTCAGCTCATGACAGATTATGCTAGAGGTGGAATGAATGATGGCCTAATCTCTTCTGTCATTATCCTTAACACGCTCATACTTATAAACGGATGACAAGGTTTGGGGTTTTAACTGTTAATTTTATTTCCTTAAAACTTTTAAAAGTTAGACCTAAACCAATCAATCATCATTCAATGTATCGAAAACGTGATCCTGATTTAGAATCTAGACTCTAGTCATACATGATCCGACCGGCCATTAAAAGAATAAAGGCCCTCTGGTGTCTGTTGGATAGATTATATTTTTATGGTGGTAGAACAATATAGTCAGACTAATAATAAAACACCTCTGTAGGCCATGTGGCATGTCTGAAAATATTATTTAATATTTATATAAATAAAATATTTTTTATACTTGTATTTAATCAGGATTATGATTGTACTTTGTTTACAGTTGTCACATTAATTGTTGACTATTTGCAATGATAGTTACAAGTCTACTATATATGCATGTCTATTTATGTGGTGTGACTATTTTATTATCAAATTGCTACATTTTTAATTATTGTATAAACTATTGTCAGTGCAACATTTAATCATTTATTGGTATAACTTTATTTCTGTCAGTTCAGCATGGCTCCAATTATTGCTGCCCATAATGTAGCCAATTCCATTCGCATATTGGGTTTGACTGCGTTGTTTATTCTTACACTAATGTGGGATACTGCAGTGATGAGCAGAAAATCAGACAGTTTGAACAGTGAGCTTTATAAACAGTGTTTTGTTAAGAGAACTTCAGTGAAAGTTGGATTTCACAGGTAAGTTAATTTTATTTCATTACATTACATAATCACTTAATTGACAAATCTTCAGAAAGATCATTTCTACTATGTGCACACACAGAGAGAGAGAGAGAGAGAGATCATTAACTGTTTTTCATGTAGGCTGTGTTTACCACAGCCCTTATATAGTTATAATGTTTATAAACTGTTACAAACCTTCAGATGAGTGCTGGTTTTGGGACATGATTCATGGAATAAACCCATCTCATACCTAACAATGACATAAAATTTGCATGTATAAAAACTTTGGTGTCCATTTTTAATAAGTTGAGGTGATAAAAAGATAAAAATCTAGTCTGTCAATGCTAAATAAATACCACTGTCTGTTGTTTTAGTCTTAAAGACATTTGTTTATTGTTTATAGTCATCAGCTCTATTATTTGCCATTATGGTTTCTTTTTTTTTTAGTTTTTTTTTTCTTTCAACAAACCTAAGTCAATCTTTAGAAAAGCTAAAATTGTTTCATTAAAAATAGCTATTTATTTATGCATCAGTTGTGAAAGTTATGTTACTTGTTGTGTAAAGATAACAAGCGGCATATAATGACAGCAGAACTTTATTATATAGAACAGTTAACAACTGCCCAACCAATCAGCACATCTCATTGACTGGACATGGTTAGCTCGATTCCTTATCATGGTTAGCTCAATTCCATATCATCTCCTTCCTTATAAAGGAACTGTGTCACTGTTCCCTCTATCTTGAGGGCTTGATTATTTGTCGCCCACTACATGTATGTGTGACATCCGGTTTGTCAACATCCTGTGGTGTAAGTGGAATCAGGATTTCTTGTGTTGTATGTGGATGGGAGACATATTCTGTGATGTCTGGCTTTCCTCCCTGGGTGTAGAGGAGTGTGTGGCTTTAGCGTGCGCCTTCAGGTGACATAGTTTTCTCTTGTATTGATAGCCATCTTGATCTAGTACTTCATATGAGCAGTTGTTTACAGTCCTTGTCACCATTGCTTCTTTCCACTCTTGTGTTTGGATCGTGTTTGCATTCTGACAGTCTCACGCATCAGATCCTTCTTGTTTTGTGGGACTACTGTGATGTGTCGGTTCTCTTTCAGCCTAGCCTCATACCTGGGTTCTGCATAGCCAGGTTTGAGCTTGCTGTCTGCTACTGGCATCAAGGATTTCATGCCTCTGCCCAGTAGTCTTTAGACAGGACTGGTGTTGTGAGACCTTCAGTTTTAGTAGAGCTATGAATGGATCTTTGCTTGATGCTTGACAGTTTCGTAGGATTCTTTTCATTGTTCTTACTGCTACTTCTGCTGCCTCATTTGCTTGGGCTGCTGGTATTGTGGTTAAATTGCCACCTCTTAGCAAACTCTGAAGGTTGATGAGATCCACCTCAAAGAAGTTGCTGTGATAGTCGTGGTCATTAAATAAAGGCCAATATCTCATGTCTGAAGAAGGTCGGGAAGACGATGCGGTCTCCACAGTATACGATCCCGTCATGGATGGTCAGTTCATCTCGGTAGTTGAAATGCTGCAAGAGGTCCTATGGGACATCTTGTTTCAGTTCTGGCCAGCCTTCCATGATGGTCTTGCAGAGGCTGATAAGAGTATCGTCTGTGGCAGTGGCGCTTTCGTACTTTGTGCATGCGCTCATCTCCCATGTGATGTGCTGTCACATAATGTATGATCTCCTTTGGATTATTTGTTGGTGCTCTAGACAGAGTATCAGCCAGTGGTATGTACTTGCTTAGCTTCCAAAGGAGGTAATAGGAGTACTTCTGAGCCCTCAAGAGTAGATTCCGTAGTCGTTTTGGCGCACGAGACAGTGGCTTGGAAGTACTGGCCACAAGGGGCTTATGGTCACTGATGATGTCCACATCTCTCTCAAAGGTGTATTGGTGAAATTATTCCAGACCATAAACTACAGCCAGCATCTCTTTTTCAATATGTGCATACCGCTGCTCAGCTGATGAGAGAGAACAGCTCGCATACACAATTGTTTTTCCCTCCTGGAATATGGCAGACCCCAGACCGTACTCACACACGCTGTTCTTGAGTACTAGAGTCTTGGAAGGATTATAGTATGCTGAGACTGGTGTTTCAGTAATATTTTTCTTCACTTGCCTGAATGCATCTTGCTTTGTGACAGACCAGTACCAGGGTACATCGTTTTTCAGTAAATTATGGAGGGGTATAATTGTCAGATTTGGCATGAATTTGGAGAGATAGGTTACCATCCAAATAAATTGGTGTAGCTCTGCCAAGTTGTTTGGCTCCTTCATCTGTATTATGCAGATACCTTTTGTGGGTCAGCCTGCAGGCCATCAGTAGATATTTGATGACCCATAACGGTTAGAGATTCGACCCAGTGTCCAGCTTGTCACAGTTTAGCTTTATGCCGACCTTATGGCAACAGGCCAGAAACGCCTGCATGCGTTCATTCAGGTTCCGTCCATGTATTATGATATCGTCAGCGATACACACTACATCGAGTGCAGCTATGAGCCTTTTTGGGAAATATTCAGACGCACATCCTCCAGTATGAGGAGAGAGTAGTGCTCCCTCATGGTAACTTTATTGAGCTTGTGTGGGTCTAGGCAGACTGGAAGATCACCAGATTTCTTGTGCATGAGGACTATCTGGTTTACCCATGGTGTGAGCTCCTCCACTGGTTCTATTACACCCATCTCCACAAGCTTGTCTAGCTCCTGTTTTAACATGGGACGGTTGGATGTGGGTAATCTTCTGTTTTGAATGATCAGGTTTTATTCGTAGTTTCTGGATACCTGGGAGTGAACCCAGCTTCCTCTCAAACACATTAGGGTATATGTTTGTGGTCACAGTAGATATGTCGAAGTTCTCATCATTAATCTGTACGATATTTATTTGCAGACTGATCTTGTAGCTGAGATGGGGTAGTCGGTCTCCTTCAAATACTACGAATGGCACATTCTTGGGGTTGACCACCCTCAGCCTACAATTTCCACATGGTTTGTCCTCAGCTCTGTTTATAACGCCTGGGTAGGACTCGAGAGTCTTTGGAGTGATACATGAGGGAAGGGTGTTTATTGATGCACCAGCATCTTGCATTTTACCGACTTCTCAGTGGTAGGGCTGGAGATAGAGCAGATGGAGTTACACCATTCATAGCTAGTCTCTCCTTCAGATATATATGTTCTTCTTCAAGGTTGTAGACTTGTTTGCGACTTTGCTTCCTCAGATTCTTATTCGTGACATATTCATATTTGTGACATTCTTCTTGCTGCATTTCTGACAATGCTTCCCCCATCCAGGGCATTCTTCCTTCTGCATGGGGTGGGTGTATTGGCAAGAATGGCATTCTCTGACACTAGGTTTGTAATGTAAAGATAATGGTTAGCAGTCGGAAGTACAACTACCCAACCAATCAGCGTTGTCATTGACTGGACGTGGTTATTTTGATTCCTTATCATGGTTAGTTTCATTTCATATCAAGCTACACCCAAAATAACTAGGGAAAATGAGAGTCATTATTCTTGAACTACTTTTTATTTGTTGGTTATTCGTGCAACAAGAATTGACTAAATTATGTGGGTCTCAGAACAGGCAAGATCTGGATGGCATAATAAGTTCTGAAATAAGTCCATTAAAAAAAGAAAATGTCCTGTGTGTTTTTTCCAAAAAAATGGCTAAAAAGACTATTTTGGTTTGATATTTTATGAAATCTTGTTTTTTTAATGGCCTTCACCTTTTGTGTAAATTGGACTGCAAGTTGCCTATCTCTGTTGTTTATTTAATGATGGCTTGATAATGTTTAAATTTACTTGGGAACTGCTTTATCAGGGTACAACAGGGATTTAACTTGGAACTGGCTGTCATATAATTTTTTTTTCAGAGATGTTACAACAATTGTAATCCTTCCTGAAGACTTGCTGAAGAGCTCAAGTGAATTTAATGAGAAAACTGTATTTATAAAGGAGCATATTCCACCTGGAATGTATGTGGATCTTTATCAGACCAAATCAGCTGAAGATTTTGGTGGTCCTGAGGTATGTTTATTTGTTTTGGTTCATGCTATTATTTTTTTCTTCAAAATCTTTAATTGTGAAGTAAGCTATTTATTAAGAAAATAGATGGTAACTTAATGAAATAAGTGTTAATTGTTAAGGGCAGTTATACTTGAACCATTTATAGAAAAAAGTATTCTGAATATTATGGTTTTAAACAATACTGGCATTCACAAGTACAACAACTTTCTTTTCATTTCAATATTCTGTTTAGTGTTATGTATATGTATGTAGATACACACATGTGAGCAGCTATTTAAAAACACCAGTTAATCACAGATTTGACACATTCTTGAAGCTGACTTGTTATCTTCTAAAATATAATTTTGCCTCACTGGATTGTGTCTCCAGGGACCCTATGATGCTCAACTAAAAAATCCTATACACTTGACTCCCTCCTTGCTGTTTCAGTATAATGCCTGTCATGCATTCTTCTTCTGGATAAATGCCCGTGGATTTATTGTCCACCATTCAGAAATATTAAGAAAATTTCCTGTCTGGTAACTTATAGTGTTTATAAAAAATATTTGCAAAACCAAAGAAATTACAAATATCTTCTACCCACATATTTAACACAGACCACAAGTAGCATAATATTATTAAATAATCATCCCTATATATATATATATATATATATATATATATATATATATTATAAATAAATGTTTCCAATGTTTTGACTAATAAGATAAATAACTTGTGGACATCACAAATTGTATTTCATTTGATGACAGTTGTATGTATTTTCACAGCATGGATTAATTCTTTTCTGATCGTGTTACACATATGTGCTGTAGGTGTACTCTGAAAATGACATAGATATGGAGAAACCAGAGCATCTATCATCACCTCACAATGTTCAAGTGTTCGCCAGACTAGAAAAACAGGGTCCATATTATCATTCATCTGTTACATTGCCGATTCATCTGAGATACCATAAACCAAGTGCAGAGAACAGTCATGAGCAGATACACTTAGAAGCACCAGAAATATATCTGATGGTATCAGGTAAAATAGGGTGGTCTATTTCTGCATTTTGAATGTTAAAATTAACTGGTAGCTTTCATAATAGACTCTGTATAGTGAGAGAGATTATAATGATGTGTTATGGTAATCTCAATGAGAGATATTTGTTGTTGGACTGTTTTTAGATTTTGTGGTCAAAACAGAATAGGTAAATTAGTGTAACTGCTTATAAGGTGAGAATTAATGTGTAACAGTACTTTATATGACAGGTACAGAATCATTACTTCTGCCCATTATTCATGATCAGTAGACGCACTAAATAAAACATCACTCTTTTTAAGGTGACTCATTGTCCGATGATCAAGATTATATAAGTGGTGTGTGTGACTCATCAGCTGAGAAGTTGTGTAAATGGCTGAAGATGTCCTGCATTTTTGTAAGTATTACATTTACGACAGAGTGCTGTTTGTTACAAGAATAAATGTTGTTGTTACGACGTGAAATGTTTGTTACCATTTTGTAGTGTTTTTTTAAGTTTGTATCAGTATGTAATTATGTTGTAGAGTAGAGACCTATTTGTTTTAAAGCCAAGGAAATGTTGTTTACCAAAACAGCCATCTATTCCTGTTATATATTTTATCTGTGTTGTTGCAGGAGCCAGAAGGTGGGATGTTGGAGTTCAGTGTACCTGTTGGACAGATAGATCATGTGACCATAGTGGCTTCTGTTACATTATCGGTGACCATATTCTCCACAATTTTCTTGGCACACTCCATTGTAACAAAGAAGCAAAAATTGAAGAAACAGCAATAAGTGTGCCTTTATAAGATATGATTAGTCTCAGGTGTATTAATATAATTACAAATCTCCAGTTAGCCTAATGTAGCAATAGAGATTTTATATTGGCTGACTGTTGGTTTGACAAATAGATATTGCTATCCAACTGTTCTAAGACTGCATTATGTAGAATAAGGACTGTTTTCTCTTCATCAGCGTCTATCATTCAAATAATCATCAAGTGAGGTGACATTTAATTGTCTTAAACTGTAATTTAGATAATTTATTCTTTTTATCATAAAAGTTTGTTTGTATATATTTTAGATATAACAATCTGTGTATAGTAATGTTCATTTTGTTTTAAGTATGGATGCAAGTTTATATTTGTAATATTTAGGGACAACCACACTCACAAAATACAAACTTTATTATCCTTCACACAAAAAATTTGTTCAAAGGCGAAAATATATTAAGGATAAAATATCTTAAATAATTTACAAAACTGTTTTCAACTGTTAATGTGATATTGATCAGTCCATCAGTCTGAACATTATAAATATATGATGTGGTAATTGGACAGTTAACGCAAGTTTCAATATGTGCATACCACATGCAGTATTGAGGCATAATGTAAGCCCCTGGATTGCTTGTATTACTTTAATTAAGGACAGCGAACTCCAGTGGCCTAAGAGACGTAGCACACAACAGTGGAGCTATTTTAGCCACTTGAGACATTACCTAATGAACAGCCAACTCAATAAATAAAAATAGAAACAGGTACACAATATTCAGCAATGGATAAGTGGCCCAGCAGCGATGAAGCGTGGTGTGTGGTGTAGAAATGTGTCGAGTTGTTGTACGAGGTATATATTCTTATGTGGACTGGGGAGATGTAGGATTATGGATTCAACTGAAGAGAATATGGATGGTCATCTCTAGATATATTTTAGGTAGCCGTGCCTGGGTTTTCATTGAACAGTACTTTTCAGAAAATTTAAAACCATCACAAAACAGCTTTGTGTGTTAAAACATTACCATCGCTGACTAATTAACGCTATTTAACACAGTAAAGAGAGCAATGAACCATAGAGTATAGTAAAAGAAATATCACAGATAATGAACATCACAGATAATGGTTCCTAATGAATAATACGGCTATATGTGGTCAGACGTAAAGGGTTTTCAATACCGACATGATTTTATAACGATTGATTTCAAAACTGACGTATGCTTAGCCAATGACGGTGTAATGCTATTACATTTACTAAACGTGAACTAACAACAGCCAAAACAATTAACATGACATGATTAAAGTCTAAAACTCCGCCATTGGAGAATGATATCATTTTCATATCGAGTTAATTACAGAAAACCGATCTAGACAGAAAACAATGAGGATTACTTTTAGAAGGCAGGATGTGATTGTCTAATAGGTATAAACTAAATACATTACACCAATTGTAATAACCAGCATTACTACGCCGTATAGACTCAGTATAGCTGTCTTCACAATCTCTAAACGATTTCTCTTGTCATCTTCCGGTGAACTCGCTTTTACTGGAAATTCAAAAATATGCATGGAGTCAAAGTTTTTATGTATGTTCATCAGAATTTTAAAAATCTGCTTCTACTGAGCCTATCATTGAGCACTTCTTGTTGCCAACCCCGTGATGTGATTAATTACCAATGTTTATTTAATAGGGTCCTACCTTTGCTTGGCTTCCAGCATACAATCTCCAATATGACCTCTAGTATTACTTGTATGATAAATCCAACGCCAATCAAAGCAGCTGCGGTAAGCTGTATTTCTGGGTGTAAGAGGTCTACTCTAGTACCAAGCAACAGGCACACAACTAGTTGAAATAGAAACATACTTTTTATTGACCCATAATAATATATTAATTCTTGTAAACAATTAATATGTAGACATTCATATGTATATATATATATATATTTATTTATTTATAGATTGGCTCTATTGTAACATGGTCTGGTATGCCAAGAAAGTGGATATAACACAAAGGGTGCTTGGCCCGATTATTTGGACTAAAGATATAAAACTTTTGGTGATTTTCCATAGTGACTCCATAAAAAATTCCATTACCGTACCAATGATCACTAGTTATCTAGTGTATCAAGTAGTTGGTGTAAGCTAGAGAAGTGAATATTTAATTGCATATTAATGTGGACAGTTACATCTGTTTGTGTAGGATTGATAACCCGTCGCCACCATGCACCGGACGTACCTTCACCCATAAATTAATTCCAATTACTTGTTTCTTAACTCGGAGCTAATATTTTTGTTTTATAAATGGCATATAACGAAAATAGTTCCACTTAAAGACTGCTAAGTTTCCATGCTGAATGCATAACACAATATATAGATCTCGAGCAGTAGGACTACAAAGATTGATGTAGAAAGATCATTGTGGTACACTTATAACATGATTCACTGTATTATAATAGAGCCAGACTATATATATGTGTGTGTGAATTCTACCGTTTTTAGTCTAAAGAAATAATACACATTATCAGAATAACTCTAGTTTCATAGCCTGAAGCCCACTTACTGGTAAAGACAAAAGTAAGTGCTCCACATATTCTGTGTGCCAGGTTAAAGATTTTTCTTTGCTTTCCTTTAACAGGTCGGACAACACCCATTATGATATTTGTAATCATCAACGCTGTGGCAATGATGCCAAATATCCCATGTACTGTAGCAATGGCATTCTGATATAAAACAAAAAATTGGCAGATAACGGCATTTATTGAATATTACATAGTGCATTTCGTCAAATTGTGTTATTAAAGTGTAAATAAATTCACCATTCTGTATGTGTGTGTGTTGGAGTGAGGTTATACCACAGTAACAACAGTAGTTGTGGTAATTGTAGAATACCAGACACACACACACACATATATATATATATATGATGCAATATCTCTTACCAGATTCCAGCCTCCTATTAATATAATGGCAAGAATTATTGCTGTTACACCTAATATTAATACACAGAACATTGTACCCCTATGCATCTGAAACACAAATTTCACTAGTTATTAAATAACTGAATTATTATTTGTAAGAATAATAATATATGATTGGTCAACTAGAAAACAAACAAATACCATTCCTTACCTGGAACCACAACGCGTTACCACATATTTCTTTCTTCATTTCCCTTCTAAAGTGTCGACCCACTAACATGGCAAATCCAGACAAAATAAAATAGCCGAACAATCCAAACGTTACTGAAAATTAATATAATAAATTGTACATCATTTTAATTTCTTGATTCTCGATTTGTTCTTGAATGTTGGTGTTTTATGGCTACACTTGCCTTAATCATGGTCTAAATCGGCTAGATCATCTTGTGTAATAAATATGAAAGGCTGATGAAACTTCCTTCAGACTAGTTGACCACATGTACTACCAAATTTGCTACAAGGACACTATATATACACAAAAAGGAACTTTTGACAGTAGTAGTAGTATAAATCACTAACTAGATCTTATGAGATTGAGGGCCATAGTAATTTTTTTCTCCTATATACTGTAATATTATTGTTAATCTTCTTGGCAGCACCTCCTCTCATTTCTAGGCACGTAATTCACCTCATCAAAGTATATATATATATATATATATATTAATTTCATTCATTTAGAATTGATTTAGCTATACTGAGCACATAAAAGTTGGAGTTTAGTTGAGTAGCCTTAATTGGCGCAGTATCCCACAGGCATGGGTATCAATTGGATTCAAAACCTAGAGGGTTGTGGCATAGCGCTCTAACCACTGCACCATTTGAACACACTTGAAACGTTGATGTGAGCTTCTCATTTAATAGTTTATGCTACCTTCGTTTACCAATGAGTCATCTTATATGAAATAGTCTGCAATATACATTATGTAGTGTCAGCACAATGAATAAATAGGAACTTTCAACCAAACATAAAGAATGTAATTAAAGTATAATGATCGAACCACATCAAGTATTTTACTGTCACTTCTATACCGTGGACTCCGAGTAGTGCTGGAGTTGCTGTCCCTGTTGATATTTTCGTTTCTAAGACGCTAATCTTGTTGGTCGAAACCACTGGAAGAATGGTGTGTTTCTTTATTACATCACGATCTACGGAAGTAACTTGCAATAAATACAGATAGATAAACACGCAAGCCAATACAAAAAAAACCCAACAATATTTCATTAGCTGTAGTTAATATTTATGTTCGATACTAACTAAAAAGCTTTCACCTGTATTCTTCCTGTAACAAAATAATTGATAATCTTCATTAAAGTCTTCAATTGTTTTCAGCTGTATTGCTGTTTTAGGTACCTAGATCATACTTTCAGATCTGAGCAGATATTTATTAGCAATAAAAAAAGGTCTTCAATGGTCAAATTAGAGTTAATTAGCAAGAACTATTTTGCCCACATACCTTCATACACGTCACCAATGGCGGCAAATAAGTATACTTTATTTTGAAGATCAGAAGTTCTGGACTTCGTAGTACCCCCAATTGTATAGGTAAGGGTCGTGTCTCGTGTAAATGAACAATATAAGTATCCATTGTTTGACTTGATATGTATGTCTCTCAGATCTGTCTACATTGAATTATATACATATGTTTTATTTATATATATATATATATATATATATATATAGCATTATCAATTGAATACTTGTAACTACAGTATAGGCTAGGATTTGAAAAAGCTTACAATGCGCTGTCTAATGTTATAATCTGGACGATTATAAGCATGTTCCACATATAATGTATCTGCACTTCTCATACAATTTACAGTCAGCTCTTCACCCTGTTAAGGAAAATTTAAACCAAACTGACAATATTTTTAATACCATTCATATGTATAAAGCATTTGTTAAATCCAATAATATAAAATATGATTTATGGCCCAATATTTAAAAACATGTTTTTTATCCGTATTAATTAGTTACCATTTTTCTGTCTGCGGAAAATCCTAGTGACAAATATCCTATATTGATAGCTGTAAACATCTCAAATTGAACAGCTGCTTGGCTGTTTATGGTAGTGTATGCGATGACAACTTCACAATCACTGGCTTTGCAGCCATTGGGATACATCATACAGCCTTTAGTTGTGCCACAGGCGTCGGCAAAGATTAAATCCGAAAAATCGGGACTGACCTACAAAATAAAAATATACCAAAACAATGTAAAATAACTTCTGCGATGTCAGACAATCGGTTGTTTTGTTAAAGAAATAACTGAAGGCGTACAGTCACCATAGCAAACCTGAAGCAGTATATGGTAATAAAAATTGTGATATATATATATATACTGGCTTACTTCATAATCCTCACTGGAAAATTACTTTTTATTTTTTTAAAGGTCTTAAACACTTTGAATGTAAATGAGTTTTAGAAATATTCTAATCGTAAGAACCGATATTAAATAAGACTGCTGTTAGATTAGAATATTATAAATTATTCACGTTGAAGCTGACTAGCTGGTCTATAGAAAGCCCTATGTTTGGTGCACGAGTTCAGACAGAAACATAGATGCATTCCTTACTACACAAAAGTTGTATTTGGGTAAACCGCTACTTGTACACTGCTAAACTATGGCCGCCAGAGAATGACTGCTTCTCAAACATTTCAATAATGACTGCATGATTTAGTAGTGAGGTTCACACTAACTTCCACACACAAAAATGTTAATTGCGGACGCATTCTGGAAGAATCATGTTGATTTGTGTGTAGGTTAGTATCTTAATGTATTTCGGAAACTGTCAAATATAGATATATATGTACTTTAATATTGTATGTGACTGGAAGTTACAGAAAATGTTGTTGTTGTAGGGATACTTTCGTACACATTTAGCAGACTTAGTGCGTCTCGGGATCTCCAAAAGTAATAGGGTCTAGTATATGTGATAAAACACCCTTCATACATCGCTTAACTGAACTTTGAACCCAGTTTAGAGGAGTTTTGGGGGATGTCTCATTACCAGCTAGCTTTATGTCTCAGTAACGAACATGCAGTGCCCAAGTAACCTAAATTAACTAAATGACTTAACTCAATAGTAATGAGGTGAAGTGAAAGATGAAACATCTTTCAGACATATCACAATAGGGTTTTCAATCCAGGTTTAGAAATCTTTAGGTTGTCATCTCCAAAATGCCAGAAGGGTATATTCCTTCTGCAATTAAAGTACTAACCTCTGAAGAAATTCACTAAAATCATATTCCCAATTTTGTTTTATCATCACAGCTAAGTTTCTCAATGATAACAAATCTTAATTTCTCTTAAAAATCCATCTGATGAAGCCGGCAACAAAGTTAAGCAAATCACAAAATTGTTAAATAATGGTGATGAGAATGTTAACCGACTTGAAAACGTCTGTGCAGATATTTTCATAAGACACGTGTTCAATTTAACCTAAAACTAACCCTAAACAATTATCTGGGCTGATTTGTTGTGATCTATATATTAGTTAAACTCTGAGCTTATTTATATTCTCCCACGCGTTCAAATATATGATAACAATTTATCTGGCGCCTATTCAAACATGCCCTTATTCAAACCGTTATTCTTTTTTATGCACAATAACTATAATTGGCCTTTTTTGTGTGTCAACTTGTGGAAAATCGTCACGTTTGTTGTTTTTGTCTGCCATCATTGAAATTCGGGAAAATCATGATAAATGTAATATTACACGGAGTAATCGGCGTATATTGTGTAGAGTATTGTATTGCAGACAGTGCGTAGATACGTGGCTTCTTTACCCCTCCACCTATCACCAGAACAACTTCACACAGTCACACACTAATCTGTAATTTGACACTTTTGTAAGCTACAGTACAGTGTTCTTTAAATAATGACCAACCAACGTAAGAATACAGCACAATGCTTTGTTATTGGCTCTACCTTAATTACAATAATAAACATTACAATAATGGCTTCAATGGTTTCGTATGATCCTTAAATGTACTGAGAATATGCTTATTGATCCCCTGACATTAAAGTAAATTTCCCGCGTGGATTTCCCCGCGCTAATTGCTATTAAAACACACGGTTGGCTTGCCATATATCAATCATGCGATTAAATGTGGGAATGTGAACTAACGATGAAACCTAACCGAAAACAAATCTGGAAAACATTACACCGGTATATCACATAAAAAGCTGGTAAATATATAACATTATGGATACCACATCTGTGCACTCCTGAGATGAACCATTCGTTTCTGAAGCGTTTATGTACGTATTATACGCGAGCGAAAAAAAAGCACACAGACAAGATAACACGTAAAACTTGATGATTCATATCAAATTATCATCCATGGAAATAGCAGACACCCCCGGCGCTTATTGTTTGACAGTAAGCTATACCCCCGGCCCTTGTTCAAGCATGTCGTTGTTCAAGCAGAGGCCCTTAATCGCCCGAGTACGGTAATATAAGCTACTGACATTTAGTGTGTTCATGATAAAGAAGGAATGTTATTAAAACTGTTAAATGTCCATTAATCTGTTAATTGTCCAGTAATCTATTAATTGTCCATTGATCTGTTAAATAGCATATCATCTCATCTTGTACTAGGCATCATTAACGCGGGATCTGCTTTAATCAATGTTGTTTCATTGTGACGTTATGTATAATACATCCACTGGCTTGAAGTCTACGATCTTTCAGGTGCTTCAAGTCCCAGAGGAGTATACATATGATAGCGGAGTAACAAATACAGGTCCACGTCAGAGTTCCTCGCTATCAGACCTTGAGTAAAGCGCACCAACTTGTGCTAATTATTGGAAATAATATATAGCTAGAATTCCTCGAGGATGGTCAACACGAGAGTGATTTGTGTTCTAAAATAGTCGGTTTAACATCCCACACTCAGTCATTCAGACTGAAAGTATGTAATATATAGATATACCAGTATCACCTCTGATTATTAACCTATTAATTGGTTATAAGGACAATTGCCCCAGAATAACCGAATTTCCCCCCCCCAAAAAAAAAAAAACTGTCCCCCATTTTCCTTCCAAAATATAATTCGAGAGGTAGTATTTTCAAACAATTATCGAGTGTTACATTAAACTATTAATTCCAATAAATTATTCAAATTTAACTAAAGTCGGCTAATTTCTAATTGAGGCTGATCAAAGGGTAAAGATTCCTTTGATTTGGCAAGTGATCTGTAATCGAGATGAATTAAATAGTATATAAGGTCATGCATTCTAGCAAAATTATTAGTGAGCTCCGGTGGCCTAGCGGTTAAGCACTCGGCACTTGGTGTCAAACGGTCAAAGGTTCGATCCCAGCAAGAGGTCGAAACTTTTCCAGGGATTAATTTCTCGGCTCACAACATCGTGGGTGGTTGACCAAGTTAAATTGCGCTGCCGTCTCCACTGAATTATTTAAAATAAAGGGGGACGTTAAATACCCCCTGAGAACGTAAAACACTCTGACAGTGACCACCCGCAGGGTATTTCGGCTCCATCTGTCCGTACTGCTCCCCTGTGAGTGGTGGGGAAGGAGTTCTTCAACCACTCCAACATAGAGGCTGTGCCGAATGAGCGACGGCCCGAGGATTCTCCCCGAAAAACAAAACAACAACAAATTATTATATTCTATAATACATTGAGCCAGAGCGTGGTCATCCAAAACATTGCCTTCAAAAACAATGTTTATGTCCAACAGAAGGAACTCAATGATGAGGTGATTTCTTACGAGTGTGACGGAAGAAGACACAACGTCTGTAAAGCTAAAGTCAAAGTTCTTGGTGAAGAAATTGTTGGTAGAGTCAACGAGTACAATCATGCGGCAGATCTAGTTAGTAAAGAGGATATTTTATATATCAAGATCAGATAAACTATGAAAAGACGAGGTGAGACAGCAGAAGAAACACCACTGGTGTATTTAATTTGAATTAAAAAAATAAAGTACAAATATGAAAACTGCATATAATCATTTATTTAAAACATTGGTGGGGGGGGGGCGTCAGGGGGGCAGTTGGCCTAGAATCTATTAATAGTTCTGTTGCTGGAAACGTTATGACACATTTTGTTAAATCTCGAATGGTACACGAACCTACAACCGCCAACTTGATATTTCTAGTTTTAATCAAGGATCCTTTAAAATTACTGGGTTAACTGTTGTGTTCTGTCATTTCTAATGACGGAGGGCAGATTGCTCACAAGATTATATTTATTTTTTCCGTGTGTGATTTATACAGAATATCAGTTTAACATTAAATAAAAATCTGGCTGAAACCTTTAATGTTTGGCTAAATCTTTCCGCGATTACTGTACATATTTGCAATGTCCCTCCCCCCTGTGTGTGTGTGTGTGTGTGTGTGCGTGCGTGTGCGTGCGTGCGTGGTATTATTATTATTAGTAGTAGTAGTAGTAGTATTCGCATCACATTACCGTAGATTCATAAGTAGATGATGGCTCTGCCGTGGATGCAGTGAGTACTGAAGATACCAGATTGTCCCAAAATATCTCATAATCTGTCACCACGCTGGCTCTAGTGTATATAAATATATTTAAAAAATACACTAAAAACTAGCTTTAGTTTCTTCAGTTTCTTTATCTAGCTAACAAAGAGCAATAATTAGACTTAATTATTCCCTCGATCATAGCGCACAAACTTACTTGAATACGACATCGCCTACTGACGTAGATGGAGCTTGCCAGGTGAGCACAAGGTTATTTAAATCATCATCATCTGACTGCGTCAAACAATTCTGAAAATAATTAGTTATGCAAAAATGTACCAATACGACATAATAATAACGATGAGATACATACCATGGAATTGATAATGTTTGTTTGTTTGTTTGTTTGTTTGTTTGTTTGTTTGTTTGTTTGTTTGTTTGTTTGTTTGTTTGTTTGTTTGTTTGTTTGTTTAGGCCTGGTCCAAATATTAATATAAGTAAATACAGTTTAAATAATTTCATTCAATTCGTGTAACACTTGGGTATTTAAATAATCAGTTCTGGTTTGTACCAAAGGGCGACTGAAATTAACATAAGTTATGAGTAATCACAGTTATTTTTGTTATGTGTTGTCATTAATAATATTAGGTCAAATGAGTATGATAATAATAATAAACTCACATAGGTAACTCCGGATTGAGGCATCCAAACCAGTGGCTTGACCCCAGTAGGCCATGAGGTAAATTCTCCGACAATCTCCTCAGTGTCATTTGCTCCCGAGGCGCGATGGGCACGAAGTAGAAAACCTTCAATGTCACCACCCGTCAAGGTCACTGAATAGAAACAGCTAGAAGTTAGTAATGTATCACTACAGTCCATCAGCTCTATCATAAGCGACTTCAACGCTTGTATGCATAGAGTTTTACTGTGAATAATCTACACTAAGACGTAGATTTTGGGTGGTAGGGGATAGTTTCTCCCTTCATCAATGTATTATCACTCTCCACTCCATATAGCCATTTTTTTGGTGATGTATGAGAAATTCAGTAGAATGGGGCAATTTGGGGCTTCTATCCTTAGACTTAGGGGTCTCCCACCCTAACTGTCTTGGCACATTTTACATTTTAGATCAAATTAAAAATTCCTCATTTTTTATATTTTGTATTTTATATAATAATTAAGTTCAATATCTAGTAGAACTTCTTGAATGCAGTCTGGCTGAATCTCTCTCTCTCTCGCTCTCTCTCTCTCTCTCTCTCTCTCTTATTATATATATATATATATATATATATATATATATATATTGTGTGTGTGTGTGTGTGTGTGTGTGTGTGTGTGTGTTTGTGTTTGTGTGTGTGTGTGTGTGTGTGTGTGTGTGTGTTGTGTGTGTGTGTGTGTGTGTGCGCGCTAGATAACTTATATATTTTTCATTGATCAGATAAGTATCAATACTCCTAGATGTTAGTTTGTGGTTTAGAATTGGCCTGCTCTGGCCATCGTTTTATTTTGTGTGTGTGAGCCATATAAAAGGAGGCAACGTTTTGTATCGCTAAATGTTTCTCTCCGACATCTGTATCAGCAATAGGTTCTAAATAACAAATTAATGGACTCGTCCCACGGAAGGATGTGTCATCGGTTTTCTAGCTTACTTGTGGGGTAGAAAATTTGTGCTTAACGTGGGATGAGGTGGAGTACTGGGTATAGTTCTGGACCATTTAGCCATCTGTACATATTACCAGATAGCCTAGAACGTTTATTCTCGCAATCTATTAGACATTAAAAACAAACAAGAAATAATATAAACAATTATGTAGACGCCATTATAAATATTATAATAATTGTTAAACTTAAAACAAAAACTACTGAAACCGGAATATTACCTCACCAGGAAATTAATTACGTGGATTATGGTCTTTGTTAAATAAGACAGGTCGAATGTCTGGTATTAATTATTGTTTTTAAATGGTAAGAATATAAAAACTACATGATTAAATTGATAGGTTTATAAAATGTATGTGCGCGCGCACACATTTGCCGTAAGTTTACACATACATATGTGTTTTTTTTTAATAATTATTATTATTACCTGTCGTTGTTGTTGCTACTGTCATCTATAATATACTTTACTAAACTGATAAAATGTAACAAATCCTGTTTTATCACACAACGTGACAATAGTTAACTGATCCTTTATCATATGTAAATGAGCACGATTTATTATCAGTGGCAGAAACTATGTAAATAAGTATCGGCTAGACTAACAGTATATTTACTAGGTTTATGCTCCTTATAGATGGCAAATTATAGAGCAACGCAAGCATTTTATAAATAAAGTTCTCTTACACACAAACACACAGACGGCAAATAGGCACCATCACTCAGGAATACACTCAACACCGTTAGCGAATCAGTATGTGTGTATCTTAGTGTGTGTTAGTGTGTGTGGGAAGGGTGTGTACGTGTGTTGGAGGGGTATGCACACGTCTCTCTCTCTCTCTCTCTCTCTCTCTCTTCTGTGTGTGTGTGTGTGTGTGTGTCGGCTGATGCGTATTCTGGTTTACACGACCTAGAATGATCAAGCATCCATGATATTTTCCAAATATACACGCATGCGCAGACAAACACAACTCCTCTGATGTCATCTTGTTTTCAGAATTATCAAGTGGAATGTGATTTAAAACGCCAATATAATTATTCCCCCGACCTCCATTCAATATTGAGGATGATGGCGCAATCAAGTTACTTTGTCTACATTCTGTAACAAAAGGCTGAAGAGAAAAAATCCTACCGAGTGAGTGAGTGAGTATTTTGTTTAGTTTCGGCGCTGGTTACACGTCTGACATGTGGCCGATGGAACATCCCACAAATCGTATTAATATTACGATTTAATCAAATAAGTAGAGTTGTGTGGTTAACACACATATTTTTGTAAAACATCTCATCAAAGACACCAGACATAGGAGTTCTTGAAACGGAGTAAACATCACGTGACAAACATCGCCCCGGAAATGATTCTCGCCGCCAGAACAGCTCCCCCGACACACTCAAAGTTTGATCTTTAAATGGACGAGCTTGATATGTGACTTTAATAATCATTTGTGGAGCGATTTATATCGATGTGGAAACACTTCTTTTTCTGTTAATTAAGTAACCTATAATTAAAATAATCAATTACACATTTTAAAATGAATTATTACTCTGGCTATTTCAGTTGCTGTTATTGGCTTTAATTCACATCCCTAGGTACGTTTATTTGAATTTATCTGTTAATAAAAGAGTTTTCACCTAAAGTTAAATCAACAAAAACAGTTTAAGACAAATCTAAAACATAGGCAATATATAGTTATTAATAACATCTTGGAAAATAATCATAACTTCTTTAATACCGTACTATAGATAATGTTCTGTAAACTATTTCAAAGCATTTATTCAATCCTTGTCTATAAAAACAACTGATAGACAAAATGCTGGATGTGTTAATTTTTATATCAATAATATATTAATTACCCTCAGATCGAATCAATACGAGTATTTGTAATCGATATTTATAGATATATTTTAGAGCGAATGATATCGAAAAGCGTGGAGTTGAAGATGATTCTGGATCAATTATCCAGGAACCCATACATCAAATTCATGTGTACCTGCTGTAAGTTCTAATTAAAGCATCTAACATGATATATTTGTGAATATTGTGAATATTTCATATCTGTTTCGGGTTCACTTAATAATAAATGCCGATGTGCTTAATCTGAGATATAATATAGCCTAGCATATAGTTTAAACTAAGTTTTACTCTATCTGTCGGCTATTCAAAATTCTCCCACACTCCGCATCAGACAATTATATGGTAAGTTACAGATATAATTTGTGGGCTAATTAACATATGGGTCGGACTAAAACTAAATTGGACAAGGTGGTGCCCCAAACCAATCAGAGTATATTTGGTGATACTAACAATGTCGTTGTGTTCAGAAAATTAAAGAAAAACACATTAAGAATTACTTCATTTACTTGGAAACAACATGTCCTCACTTTCTTTGTCTAACACTTTGTCTACATATAAAAATTGTATTTTATGGTGTACTTCTGGTCATGAGAATCGTATGTAAAATTCTATTTTCAGATCGTTTCACCAAAACACGTCACCTGTTATGGAATCTCCCGGATTGTAGCTACTTGCGCTGAGTGTTAAGGTGGCAGGTGGCGTTCCGGTTTGTGGTTCGTAGTTACCGTGTCTCGGCATTCCTACAGGACATATCCATGCCGGTGCTCCGTCCTCAAATCCTAGTACTATAGGAATTGATTTATTATAATATTGTGAGTTAATGAAGGGTCTGATTAATTAATTCGATGAGTGAGTGAGTAAGTGAACGAATAAACGAGTGAGTGAGTAAAGAGGACTAAACGTATAGCGTTTAACGGTACATTGGCACAAAAGTTCATTTAGTGTCACCTCCCTTTAATCACCTTTTACTACATGAAAGTGTGTCACTTTAAAATCCAAAATTTGCTTTATTAAGCTATACAACAAATAAAACGTAAGTTAATTAATAATTATAATATACTGAATTAGCGCGATATAGTCTGTGTAATAGTTCCAACCTACCGTTGTTGACATTCTGGAGCTCTACAAGAACTAGGGACAAAATCCGCCAATAACTGGACGTCATAATTAGTGGAGTCCTTTCAGATCCCTCAATTCTATCTATGTGCCCAGACAAGGGATAGACCCGTACAACGCTGGCATGTGTGACATTTAGATCAACTAGAAAAGACTTTAAATAAAGCCCCAACTCTCACGGTGTTTGGTGCATGCGTTAATAAGTAGGTCACGATTTGCCTCGTATCCTGTTTAATGAAAATAGCCACTATTGGCCAGCCTTCACGCTTCAGTGGGCAGATATGACGAATATAAGTCGGTTAAAAACCGAGATCAGATCAATACAATAATCTTCTATACACGATCACGACCTGATAAAACTGGGTCTAGGTACGTACGCCACAGGTCGATCAGCCAATCAGAATGTAGAGCTAATTGACGAACTGATTATATGAATCTGGCCACTATATATATATATATATATATATATATATATATATATATATATATATATATCGATTGATCTATTTATGCAAGTTTCCTGGATAATGTATAAGAAGCAGAACACCGGACCAACAGCTATCAATAAGCATTTTAACTTAAAGATAAACTACTTATTTCGCCACATTAATATATGATTCACCAGATTTATTTCGAGTCGACTTCTTGATCATCGTTTGTGCCAAACTGTGATTGCTAATTTAATTGTCCTTTGGTTAAAATAGATCGAAGAAAACTTTTATTTATACATTAATTAATCTATTTGCTGAATCACGAAGGATATTGTCATTCTAGAAGCATTCAGATTATCGAATTTTGAATTGGAGATTCATTCTGTTATTATTTAGCAAAAAACAATGTGTCATTCTAAGTATATAATTAGTCAATACATTAATTATATTATTTATATTATATAATTATTATATTTAAAATTTACATTATTAAATTTTATGTTTAACTATTTCTAGTTAATAACTTAAAGGTGACGGGAAAACAATTCACATTTCAAAGTAACATAACAATTATTTTATTTCCTATCAGATGCATATCGATAATCAAAAGCATGTCATGTTGTGGGACTTTGGAGACTGTTTGTTGTAAGTGTCATACCAGTCTTCCTTGTCCTATTTGTCCCGGTTTAGGCGTAACACAGACTTATCAGTGATGGTAAGGCTTGTTGTGTTTGGAGTTGAAGCGTGCTGTGATCATCCTATCACTGATCGGTTCCGATTCCAACAAGGTGTTGGTCTTCTCCTTGGACATTACTGGGGATACACCACGAATGTGTGTATCTCTATGTCTAGAGTATAGGATGGTTGGACCATCAGGGGTCACTTGTGGCCCCGACCCAGTCCATCGGCACTCGCTAACCCCTAGGATATCCAGTCTGTGTCTTTTCATCTCGCGGATGACTTGTGCTCATTTTGATGTCTCGTTCATGGTGCGGACATTCCAGGCCATGTGCAGATCTTTGAGCAGATGTGGTCATACTGCTAGATTTCTGGCTCAATACCCCTATGGGCCCCCTTGTGATAGTTGTAATCGTTGTAATTTCCGTAACAATATTAGTTTTTACGGGTTGGGGATGTTAGTGCTGGGTTTCGTCTGGTCCCTCCTCTGAGATCTGCCCGTCTTGGTTAAACCTGCCAAGGGGCCTAAGCCACACGCCGGTATAGCTTCCAGAGTATTTGAGACACACAAGCCCCCTCACCATCGGCAAGGTACCAGCACAGAAGAGGATATAAATATATACTACGATATAATTTACAGCTCTAATTCCAGTCATAACCAAGTCGGAGTGATGTTTCATCTAATTCCTCTCGTTTTCCAAATGAGTCATCCGTCACCAATATATCCCAGATGTGACAGCGACTAACAGAACTTGATTATTTATTTGACTTATTAATTGCTTCTCATGGGAATGTTTAATCTTAAAAGATTAAAGATGATAAGAAAAGAAATTTCACATTTCGAAGTAAATCTAACATAACAAACAATTATTTTATTCCCTATCAGATTCACTAACAACACTCAAACTAATTCTAACTACCAGCTATCACATTTCCATTAAAACGATCCAAAAACTTTCACGAATCATTGCTAGTATGTAATACACTCGCTAGGGGTTATTGTGTGACGTCATCTTTGCCAACCATCACGTACAGCTTGTTTACAAACGTTCTTGGAAAGTTGACAGACAAAATGTCCAATTCCGATGAAAGTTTTGACATTCTCAGGGATATCAAGCCCTACAGCTTTGAACCACTAGCGAAAAAGGTCACAGAAAATATTAATTGTGAGGAATTAGCTGGAGCAAGTGCATACGTGGACCCAGAGCAGCTACATGTGCCGTCAACACCGTCCCCAGTCCACAAGAAGAATTGGATTGGTGTGTATTTGTTTGTGTTGGTATAAGTTTAATTGATTAGTCAGCATACTGGGCCTAAATACGAGTATTTCCCTCCTGCTATCGGATAACTTCATTTAAAATAAAGTGGTATTTGTCTGTATACGGGAGCTTGGTGGATGCATGGGGCTCTCCCACATGTGGTCTATATATGGATGTGCCGCCCAAGGTGTGTGATTTTAGCCATTTTTTTGTAATTTTATGGGGGTTGTTGTTTCGGGCCGGGTTGTCACGAGCTCAGTTACAAGTTGGGCTGCTTAGGTAGTTAACATGAACATTCTCAAAACTGCCGTGATCTGACTTGGTTGTGTTACTTCCAGATACCACGTTTGAATTCATCATTCGAGATTATATGTCCCAGTGGCTTATTTCACACTGCTAGAACAAGCATATGCACAAATATATTCACCACATTCGCCGGTCATGTTCAACATGATTATCGTAATCGCAACTTATATATATATATAATGCGGTAATGAATGCAACTTTAGGCCTTTTTAATTATTACTTTTAATTTAAATGTATTATGAATCTACGAGTAATTACATCAGTTGCTGAATGCGTTAGCTTTACTTTTGAATTCAGGCAGATCTGGAGAACATTAATCCTATATGAACCATTGTTCCCGGCATTCACCTCATAAACAACAGAATAGCAGACATACATACACATACGCCGCCTCCGCTGCTGGGTGCACACACAAAGCTTTGTCGGCCCCAATAATAAAGCACTCTGCTTACATTGTGACCAAAACTTTGACTCTGTCGTCCACTATCTAATTAATTGTCCCGGCTTCCCAGCCTGCCGACAACCTCTTAAACAACTCTTAACTCCGGCACAACACAACCTAACCGACACAGAGAACAAAAAACCCATAATATTACAAAAAGTCACGGCCACGCCACACATAATAATTCCTTTATTTAAAAAAGACCCATACATCTGGCAAAAGCCAAACAAGACACAGTAAATCTTTTGTAAAGGTTCGGCACCGGTACGTCTGGGACCGGAACTTTACAAATTCATTTTCAGATACAGAAACTCTACGGAGAAAGACTCCACCATAGAGGCTGTGCCAAACAAGCGACAGCTAGCCTGGGGATATTCCCCGAACTACAAGCAAACAAACCTATATGAAAGGATAGGGTGTTTATATGTTTATTTGTGGTAAACGTAATTCGTATAGTTCATCAGTGTTTTGGAATATATTTTTACAGGTACAGACATAATAAAGCAGCGCTCTAAATAAGCGCTACACCTTAGCTTATGAGATTGTAGAATATGTGCTTTATTAGCCCCCAGGCCTAATAATAATAATAATAATAATAATAATAATGTATTATTTAATAAAGCGCCCTTACTAGCAGGAGCCATTCAAAGGCGCTGTACAAATAATATGTAATTTAATAATACCCCAAATAATGTCTGTAAAAACCCTGTAATGATTTAAAAGATAATAATTATTTATCTGTGAAAGCGACCTTAAATAGGTGTGTTTTTAGAAGAGACTTAAAATTTCCAAGAAACATATTGGGGGTGGGGGGCATTATTTGGAGAATATCGCGATTAATTGAAGAAGTTTCATTAATATTGATACACACACGCACACACATAAACATACACAAGGAATAGTGTCTACTCTTTTAATATCCCCTACTGTAAGAGCCATAGTAAGGTAGGTTTTGAGTATAATGGTATATGATTTGGAATAAATAAAATCAATCAATCAATTGATTTTCTGTGTCGCGGTGGCACCCAAAACGAATTGTTCTGCGACCGCGTGTACGAAGGGCTAGCTGTGATTGGCTGCCTCATGACATGTTTACATATTTCGGCCAATGACGAAGCGTCTTATGGAGCAACTAGGGAGCCCACTATTTAAATGTCCAGCCTTTACTCAAATGCTCGAGGTGCTTGTGCATCGCATCATGGCTTACACATATTACCATAATTTATTCAGAATCTAGTGTTTCCATTCAAAATATTATGTAATAATATTTCCCCAAAGTCTCCCGGATTGCTCCATCAGCTTGCCAATTTAAAACATTTCCGCGAGGGCATCCCATCGGACTCGCTAACTTTCGGGCTACTTTTACAGTCCATTCGCCCACAGGGCTAATGACTGTAAAGTCTTAGCTTCTAATCCTGATATAGTATCTTCCACGGCTAGCTGGATCATCAACGACAAATTGATTTTTAATATGTCTTTGATCGAGAAGAGTCACTCTCCAAGTCACCCTATCGTAGCAGCAGAGAACAACTGTGACTCTAATAGCTCATAATACAATGTTCCTTTCTCGTAGGTTCTCCTAATTCATGCTCACAGAAATCTTGTATGCTGGATGGTGGCCTGAAAATATAGTGATGATGAAGTATAATATGAAGGCCATCTTCTAGAAATGCTTGATACAGTTTTCACTTAAAGGTTGATATAGTGTTGATGTTTGTTTACGTTTCTGTTTACCAGTCTTCCAGTTCCAGCCTGCGTTTTTTCAATATCGGTAATGGTCTTAACATGGACATAGAGTTCAGAAGCTATTCCCTGTCGAAATGAGATGTTCAGGTGGAAGGGTTTTATTAGAGAATGAAACAGCTCACAGATACAGACAATACTCTATTTCGATCCCACGACCCGGAAACTTTTCAACATACATCGAAAAACAATTATTGACAATTCTGACTCCATGACACAATCAAATTAGAAGCCGCGAATGTACAACAACATTGAGAATAAAGCCAAGATTAACTCAATTTACGTTGATGAGTAGATACCTAATTGCCTTTTTTTTCTACTTGATTTCTGGATTAGAACATTAGGAATATCATTTAATTCCTGTTACTTTTTATCCAAGTCTCCACGATTATTGACAATAGAGATTCAAACGAAGGATTGTCTTCCGGTTTTTAAGGTAGTATTTGTTGGGAGTGTTATCGAACAAAAACTATAATACGAGAATTGTTTGGTCTCAATTTTTTCAACGAACTAATGGCGCGAAAGATTTTACTGGTACAAAGATGCATTTCCGGATTAACTAGGATACATGACATTGAATTACTTTGTCCGGAATTTGATGCTCTTATATACGCTGACGTCTTACGTAACTTGGTTATTTGAAGCTAATGATTCAACATCAAGAGTTTAGTCAATCATAAGCTGGTGTGTGTGTGTGTGTGTGTGTTGGGGGGTTGATCATGCTAATCAATTGTTGTTTCAGGTATTTTTGAGTTTCACATGTCTGATCACGTGTACAGTTCTTCATATTGTCTTTGTCTAGTCTAATATTCAAGAAAATATATATATATATATATATATATATATATATATATATATATATAAATATATATATATATATTAGCTGGACTATGGAAATGCTGAGATGACTAAACTGTTAATAATATCAGTTCGCAGAAGGTGAAATTGGCCTCATATCATCATTGAGTGAAATAAGGAGTAATTAAGACTTTAGAACTATTATAATATAAAATTTGGATGACGCCACATTTTTGATGACATTCTATTATAATATTACCGGGTAATTAATGCATTACCACCCACACCCAGTGGGAATAATATGTCTGTTTATAATCTATTCTTTGTCGTGAATACGACGCCTCAGAGTGACACATAAGTTGTTTAGTACATGTTTTAATACACACAGCTTATTTTATTAAAGGTCACAGTCAAAATCATGAAATGTTAGTGTTATATATTAAAATCAATTTCAATCAGAGATATATTTCTTTTTTTCCCTAGAAATAAAGCTATAGTGGTTTTAAAACTCATCTTACATGGCCGAAACTTTAATTGAGAATGTTCGGAAAACTTGTGACGTCATCTTTGCCAAACAAAGACCCCAAACACTCCACGTGGATTTGTTTAACCTGTGTTACGTGTTCCATATGGTCTTTATTAAACATAAACAAAATGGTGTATTCTGTCGCATACAATTGTGCAAAGAAACATACATCAAATATCAATGATTATATTCGAGGAGTAAGTGCCGTCAAAACCTGGCCCGAAACAACAACAACCCTCCGAAACTTTATAAAAACAATGGCTAAAAAGACACACCGATGACGGCACATCCATGTATGGACTAGTATAGACCACATCTGGAAGAGCCCTATGCATCCACTGGGCTCCCGTATACAGACAAATACCACTTTATTTTTCTTGTGGACCGGGCCGGGTGTCGGCGGCACAGGTGGCTGCTCTGGGTCCACGTATGCACTTGCTCCAGCTAATTCCTCACAATTAATATTGTCTGTGACATTTTTCGCTAGTGGTTCAACGGTGTACGGCTTGATATCCCTGAGAATGTCAAAACTTTCGTCGGGATCTGACATTTTGTCTGTCAACTTTACAAGACCGTTTATAAACAAGCTGTACCTGATGTTTGGGAAAGATGACGTCATACAATAACCTCTAGTGAGTGTATTACATACTAGCAATGGCTCCTGAAAGTTAGGAAATTAAGGATCTTGGGATCATTTTAATGGAAATATGAGAGCTGGTAGTTAGAATTGTTTCGTGTGGTAGTGAATCTGATAGGGAATAAAATAATTATTTGTTACATTATATTTCCTATCATCTTTAATCTTTTAAGATTAAACATTCACATGAGAAGCAATTAATAAGTCAAATAAATAATCAAGTTCTGTTAGTCGCCGTCACATCTGGGATATATTGGTGACGGATGACTCATTTGGAAAACGAGAGGAATTAGATGAAACATCACTCCGACTTGGTTATGACTGGAATTAGAGCTGTAAATTATATCGTAGTATATATTTATATCCTCTTCTGTGCTGGTACCTTGCCGATGGTGAGGGGGCTTGTGTGTCTCAATTACTCTGGAAGCTCTACCGGCGTGTGGCTTAGGCCCCTGGCAGGTTAAACCAAGACGGGCAGATCTCAGAGGAGGGACCAGACGAAACCCAGCACTAACATCCCCAACCCGTAAAAACTAATATTGTTACGGAAATTACAACGATTACAACTATCAAAAGGGGCCCCATAGGGGTATTGAGCCAGACATCTGGCAGTATGACCACATCTGCTCAAAGATCTGCACATGGCCTGGAATGTCCGCACCATGAACGAGACATCAAAATGAGGACAAGTCATCCGCGAGATGAAAAGATACAGACTGGATATCCTAGGGGTTAGCGAGTGCCGATGGACTGGGTCGGGGCCACAAGTGACCCCTGGTGGTCCAACCATCCTATACTCTAGACATAGAGATACACACATTCGTGGTGTATCCCCAGTAATGTCCAAGGAGAAGACCAACACCTTGTTGGAATCGGAACCGATCAGTGATAGGATGATCACAGCACGCTTCAACTCCAAACACAACAAGCCTTACCATCACTGATAAGTCTGTGTTACGCCTAAACCGGGACAAATAGGACAAGGAAGACTGGTATGACACTTACAACAAACAGTCTCCAAAGTCCCACAACATGACATGCTTTTGATTATCGGAAACATGAATGCCATGTATATATTCGTTGTTCTTATCATTGGCAGATATTTGGAAGGAGCTTCGTTCCGTATATGCTTCCACTGGAGCCAGTCTGTCTGGAGGACTGGCTCAGCAGTACCTCAATTTACTCCCCTGAACTTAACCGAAGTGGTGCCACTTATAAGCTTAATGGAGTATGTGGAATGTACTTGGCTCGTATAAGTCGTGTGTGGTCTGTGGACAATTTTTAACCAGTGTTCGCACCAACAACGATGTTGAGGGGTGGCACCATCCACTCAACCACCGAGTAATCGGCACCGTCCCTCTCTTCTACATACTCGTCCCATGCTGCATAGAGAAGCTGTTATTACCATTGGTTTCGCGGTTCGTGTCCGACAAAGAAACTACGTCGATATCAACGTGCACAATACCGCCATCTACAGGGCCGAATTTTAAAACTGGGCAAAATACGCAGATAGGGAATTTGCTACATCAAAATTATTACATTTGTGCGGGAATGTGTATCTGCCAACCTGCATTTTGTAATGGCATGTGTTATGATTAATTATGTTAATATGGAAATAGTTCCCGTCATGTTGTTTTAATGGCATCACATACATTTTGGGTTTTCATTTGTGTTTGTACCTTCTGCTGCAGACTAAATAATATTTACAGTTTCTGAAGATAAGACACTTCACATTTTAATATCTCTTACAAATGTCAAAGTTATCACCACTTAGCTTGGATTCATTACCACTACATTTCGCACAGCTACATGTACTTATTCAACATCAGTCAAAGCTCTGTTAATATATATATATATATATATAATACACACATATATTAAGCAATTAATTTACTTTTTTCCCCGGGGCCGAGCTGTCTGGGTCGAGTTGTCCAAATACCACTAGGGGGCGTCTTTAGAATGGATAAAAAGGCATCCCCAAAGTTACCCTAAGATGGACATCACCCAGAAGAAGGAAGCCAGGACGACCTAAGAAAACATGGCGAAAGACAGTGCTGGTGGAGATGCAAAATATGGGACTCTCGTGGGAGCGATGCTCAGGTCGCAGCAAAAGACAGGACCCGATAGAAGAACATTGTTGTAGCCTGATGTCTAACTGGGGACTAAAGATATATAATATATATATATATATATATGTATGACGTCCTCTTTTGTCTAAATCATAGCCAAATTGTCATATTTGTACTCTGTTACACGCCAGTATTAGTTATATGTACACACACACAAATAGACATACACTTAATGCACGTTGACATACACTTAGTCAAACATGTGTGTGATTATGTTAGTGTGTGTGTGTGCATATCTATGCTTACAGGTAGTTATCTTAATTTTATTTTTATCGTTGTTATGCCGTTGGTCCAGTTTACTACAATGTGTATTAGCCAATAACGAAATGATATCTTAACATAGGCCAATGGTCGCACATTTCGTTTGTCTTTAGAAACATTTGTACAAGAACAATCTTCTTATTTATGGTGAATGTATGCACACAACATATCTGTGACATATCTAACATCAGAAAGGTAACGTGAATTAAATAGATGTTTGTTGGTACTATTTACAAACTTTTATAATACGAAAACATAGACAAGTATTGGAGTTCATGAACGCGTGCACACACATACACACACACACACACAAAAACACAGAGCATACATAGAGAGTCCTACTCATTGCAGTTGTTTATAAAACTAAATGCAGTCACAAACATTATGATAACTACCATTTCACCTCTAACCTTGCAGTTTTTATTTAAAATAACTCGGTTTTATTATTTTCAAATTGTTACAAATACTTGAGTCAGTAAAATAGACGAAGGTCTGATTAAAAGGTAACCAGCATAAATTAACAGCCACAGATGAAAACTTTTATTTCCCACAAATAACCAGATACCCACGTTGTTTTCAATACTCCTCACAACAGAACCTAATGTTAATGCCGAGATCTTCTGTTTAACTACATGCAGAACACTTGACATGATTAAATTTGATACCTAACGATAACAAACAGCACCAAACCTTAAATAGCTAGCTGTACGATGGGATGTGACATCGTTGATACCGTGCGATTAGATTCATACCAATAATTATAATCAGTGGTCTGATGCATACGAAATTGCTTTGATATGAGTTTGCGACCTTACTCAGCAATTTAAATCGGGGAAAAACACTGCACTACTCGGGTCACATGAAAAAGGCGAGGATATTTTGTCTGATTTGCCGATGTCTAACAAAAATGCCGCTCTCTCTCTCTCACATACACAACTTTTATCCTAGAATTCTACCCAACTTTCAAATGGCTTATGTTATACATAATTATAACATTAGTTATTGTTTTAGTTATTATAATCACAGCATCAACTGTTCACATTCACAGAATAATGTAATGCTTCTTTCCACGGAGGTCTAACGAACTGTTTTGTGGTCTACTTATGCTAATGACAAACTGCTTATCTTCCTTAGAAAACACAAGATGAACATAGGTCGTTAAACATAACATGTACATCTTAAACATAATGACGAGGACACAACTTCATAAGAGGATGCAGACAACTCCCTTTAACAGAAAATACTGAGAGAAAAAATCACAACTAGGACAGAATTTCACTCAATTTTATTTCACATACAAATTTTCTACAACCAACTCTACTTCCTGAAAATATAATCTACTATTTGTAAGACACAAGCGTTAATGGATCCTGTGAGGACAGCCTCAAAGCATGCGCTACTTAATTACTGTAATTTTGACACATGGTAGTTTCCAACATGAAGCGCATGGAAGGGAGGGAAATGAACACAGTTAAATGGCTTCTGGTACAGAGCTAACTATCTCACTCCTGACTGAGAAACTAATCTTGAGCATACACACACACACACACACACACACACACACCCCCAGCAAACATTTATGAAATTATACTAAATGAGAAAACCTAGCTGCTTACCTCCTCACTGCTTATAAAATAGTATAATTAATGACAATCTGGTAATGTTGTTCGGTGATCATGTTAAACCATGGAGATGCCCCCCCACTTTATGTACCATATACACACTATGTACAGAGCTAGACATGAAATATGCATTAAATAACGGCACCTGAATTGACTATGCCACGTATATGTTACATCTTATCCTTGATCGGCTTCAAGTTCTGTACAAAGTAGGGCTCCAGGACCTCCGCGCACTGATAGAACGGCGAGTCTGGAGCATTGTAGTACCTGCAGTTGTCAAATATTTTCATTACGTCTTTAACGAAGTCACCAAGGGATTTGTACTGCTCACTCTCCAATCGTTTACAGACTGTTGACAAATCTGAAATGAGGAAAACGGCTGACCTTTAGAGAGAGGCAAAGTGGGCCATTAAGAGACACGCCAACATTCAGGATCAGGCAATCAAAATGCCATAAAAATCATTAAGAGTCGGAACATTTTGGCAAAAATGCTAGTTGGGGTTGGTTCACTTGAGAGGAATGTTTTTCCTTCTTGTACTTATGGTGATGTCAAAACTTCATCAAACTGGTTGTACTTTTTTCAAGTTAACTTTTTTTAAATTAGCTACTTTTGCTTATACTTTGATGGTGCTACAACTAGAAACATGGAGATGACCGACTGTCTTCAGGCATCACCGACTTCTTTGTTTAATTTCTGTCACTGGTCTCACCAGTTCTATACTGATTAATCTAGCTAAGGTGCTGCCATCTGGTGGATGATCAAACAAGCTAATTAGTATAGAAATGAAACGATCAAGTCGCAGTCTTTTGCTGATCAATGAAACATTCTAGAGACACAACTAACTAACAAAATACATCACAGTTGGAAGGATCAATGTGCTGTGCGATAGATGAGGTGTGATGAAAGAGAAGATTGGATTGATAACATCCACAGATCTATAACTGATGCATCATCCTAGTTATATCATAATCAAGATCACCTGACTATTACCAACACCCGAGTATAAACGGACAGGGTCACAGTTATTGATTTTTTGATGAAACATGCCTACCCAGAGAGAGACAAACAAACTGGGCAGCTGATGGCATCGCTAGTGCTAAACATTATTTTGCTCATGCGCACCAATAATAAAGGCAACCAGTAACAAAATAAACAGTTTCAAAATCTGGAAGGTGTGGTTGAAATAAAGATGGCTTCATTAAGATTTACTGCTAATGAGCAAAACGTGAAAAACAGTAATGAAATATTGGAATGAGTTCACCAAAATCAAAGTCACTGGCATGTCTGCAATAACAAAAACTATAATGTAGGGTTTTGTTCTACAAAATCCTAGTCGACTTACCCATTGGTTCCTTGATGACAGCATAATAGTCTGGCACCTCTTTTGGATCAACGGGTTCACGGAATGGCCAAGACATTTTGTGTACCTGTAGAAATATAACGGGAAATAAACATTTAATTCAGGGAATATTTTTTTTTCCTTTGGAAACCCATGATTAGTCATCACAGAATGATATATGCCAATCATAGTAGGTATGTTCTACCCAGTAGTAGATTAACAATCTGCCTTTTGGGGCCAATTAACCTCAGTTAGACAGCGAAATTGAAACACCTCTCAGAAATATATCACGCACTAAGATCAACATTTTTTATTTCAAGCATCATTCCATCTTGCATTTATAAACAACAATAATCTGTAGTCATGAATACAGTCTAAGAACGATAACGATAACAATGACGACGACAACAACAACAACAACAACAACAACTAACTTGAAGATTTTTTAGGAGCTCCTTCAGCTCCGCGAGATTTTGCATAGTGAGCACTTTCTGGTTGCAGACTGTATCATCGGAGCCATTCTGTTTACACTTTGGACATATGTATGTGTCCATGGCATCCGCTTCAGACTTGGAGACACCGACGCATGTACCATGAAACCAGTCCTGACACCTATCACAGCCAATGTAGAATCTGTCGCAACGAGAGTAAACCAGGCTGCTACAGTAATATCAATGAGTGGCATTTCACAAATTACACGCTAACTTGTTTTGTCTTAAGGAATCTGATAGAATAATGGTTAATACTGTGTTCAAAATTTTAATAGCCATCTAAAAAGATCCCCCCCCCACACACACTGGACGAAACAGTTAGCAAAAATTAGCTGATGATATATTTAGTCTGGTTGCTTTTCAAAATTTCTCTTGTCTATATATATATATATATATATATCGTGTGTGTGTGTGTGTGTGTGTGTGTGCGTATAAAACATATAAAACTGCCCAATTATAATTACTTACTGAGACTCATCATATGGAGTTCTGCAGACACAATACAACTCCTCAGAGGTATTCTCCTGCTGTGCCTTACAGTCATCGCAAACGTAGGAATCAATCTGCTTTGAGTCACCTTCACTGATGTTTATACATTCACCATGGAACCAGTTGGAACACAGATCACAGCCAACGTAGAACCTAGGAATGGAAAATAGCCATAATCACTCTTTTATCATGAACAGTCAGCGATCTCTAAAAATAATACATTCAATGACCTATTTGTATTTTGCAGCTACAAAACAACAAAAATAATAATAGACCAAGTAAGGGAAGACAGGTGTTCATAACTGTTGATACCAAATGTTTCTTATCTAATACCATGGCAATGGCTTGCTTGCTGAATACCGACCTTGTAGGATCAAAAGGACTTTTACAGATGCAGTAAAGTCTGTTGGATTTTATAGATGGCCTCTTGTTGTTGCCAGTGGATATAACTTTTTGTTTCTTAACCTTGCTGGCTCTCTCTTCATCCCAAGCAGACTTGTATTGTTTACGCTTCACTGCCCTCTTCGATCTTTTCATTACATCACTGACCTCAGACTGAAGTTGGAAGAGAAAAGGCTTGTTATCAGCAGAACACACCTTTTGGATGTTTCATTAACATAATATTTTACAAACATGAAACACTACAGAAACTTGCCATCAATGTGCAGCTTATAGAGTGAACATTACATGAAGGAAATGAGACATAATACAACACAGGATCCATATGCCAAAGTTAGTCACAATTAATTTATGGAACACCAAAATTTACCCTGATCTCAGATTCTATGGATTTCTCCAGCACTGAGCGTTTCTTCAGCATTTCTCGATGTAAACTGTCTTTCTGCTTGAATAACAGACCAATTAGTTTGGCGGATCGATATCTCTCCATCTTCTCCTCAGGTGTCTCGTGTTTCTTGGTATGTTTCTCATCACGTTTTTCTTCTCTTTCCACCTTATCCAGCATGCTCTTCATGAGTACAGCACATACTCCAAGTCTGTCAAGTTTGATGTATATATAATTGTCAGCCTATAAACATTTCCTAGACCAGCGTGTTTATTAGGTTATATACATTGTAAGTGGACTATTATTTTGAATTAATATAAGTTCAATCAAAGATGTACTAACCTCTATACTAATGAATATTTTAAATTACCAAGAACATGTTAACATTTGATTGAATGAGAACCACAATATATGCAAATGCTAGATAATGTATTAAGTTTCTGATAACCACTACCCAAAGCCAAGTTTTCCTACCAAAAACACATATTAGATGTTTACCATGGCAACAATAAAGTGATGCTAATACAAATCCTGTGCTGCCCGATATAACTCAGTTTGACGTACCATACTTTTGTATATGGTATCTTTGGGTAAACTATTCCAAATTCGTATAGAAATTTGTAAAGCTGAGAGGTTAACATGGTAAACTTGTAACAAAGTCCACATTAAGGTACCACAATAACTGACTTAAGAAGGTTTCCTATTGAACTAAGTTTTTTGGATGATTATCTGGAACAAATACTAGTGGGTCACAAAAAGCAAATGATATGGCAGTTGAAAGCTGACACTTCAACTGGAGTGAGCATTTCTTGGGGCAGGTTTATGTAATGCTTACAGATATTATTTCCTTCTGATGATAATATCGTGAAGACAAAACCTAACATCGTCGACGTACTAACCTGGCAGCATCTTCTTTCTCCTCCTGGCTAAGTTTGTTCCTTGCCTGTGCCAGCTTCAGCTGCTGTTGTTTGGCTGCCGCCAGTTGATCATGGTCTGGATGCTTTTTTTCTTTTGCTGGTGTAACATCCTTCTGCTGCATCTGTTTCTGCATTGCCATAAGTTTGGCTTGTATATCTGGATCCTGTGTTTGCATCATGGCTTGCTTGACAACTGTTAAGGAGGATGGTGGTACAAAGTGAATGTAACAATACTTTATTTATTTATTACAAGTATGCCTAACATCTGGATTCAGTACTATTTCTGTTCACGATTTTCATGATTCGAGTTGTTTAGCCTCGATATTGTTCACATTAGAGAATTTGGGCCAAGTGATTTCTGCCTATGGAAACAATTCTAAAGTTTCAACAAATGGAAAATTCATGAATTCATGTATGTAAGATGACATCCTTATTTTTTTATCAAAAATGTCAAAACAAATCTCACCTCTGACCATGACATAATCTATAAAATGGCAAAGACAAGTATTTTACACTTTTTTTCAAATTGAAGGGATTCCTGGTTTGCTTGAGCCAAATGATGAAATTTTTAATATTAATCGTGTCCTCAAATTCAGGGAATGCCTGAAATTTGTAGAATGGGAAATGATCCGAATTGCAAAAATATCAATGTAAATTAAGTGAGAGTGAACAACAAAACAAACTATTACCATTCTACAAACTCACAAAGGACATCATTTCTTATGGAACATTTTCTTTAAAATAGATCTTATGACATGGCATACCTTGCTGTACGACCTGAGGTGTCACTTGGTACTTTCCACCAGCTGATGCTCCAGGAGTTGGTGATGTCGGTGAGCTCAGAGATGCTGACACAACAGTAGGTATGGTGGAAGGTGTGCTTACCGAAGTTACAGCACTGGTGACGGATGACTGAGAGGCCACAACAGCTGGTACTGTAGAGGCAGCAGGCGTGGAAGCTAAAGCGTTCGTTGTGACAGAAGTCAAACTGGGTGTGGCCACCGCCTGCGTTATAGGTGTACGGATGAGAAACTGCTGGCCATTTGGTAACTTGACAATGGTTGGCTGGCCACTGGTCAGTAATGCCTTGTTTCCAGATGACAATATAACCTTTGATCCAGAACTGAGTGGTGTTCCTAGAGCTATTTTCTGCTGCTGTAACTGCTGTTGTAGTTGCTGCAGGACTGGAGTGACCGGCTTAACGCCAGAAGTAGGTGATGTAGTAGTAGCTACTGTTGGTTGAGGTGTAATCACAACCTTCTGACCACCCAATAATGTAGTGACACTGGTTGTTGCTACAGAAATAGGTGTACCTGTGGTTGACTGGGAAGCAAGAATGCCAGAGGCCACAACAGCCTTGGGCAGAACAGATGCTTTCAGGGTTGAAGAGGCAGCTGTTGTGGCAGCTGAAGAATTGACAATGACAGCTGGCTGACCAGATATCATTGTTGTTGTGCCACCAACAGACAAAATCTGACCCAGACTTGACTGTGGTCGGATCTGTATGGTCTGTCCACGGATCTGAACAGTCTGAGGAAGGATCTTCTGCTGCTGAACTAGCTGCTGTGGAATAATGAGTTGTTGTTGCTGCTGTTGTTGTTGTGCTAGCTGTTGAGCCTGAACTAGCTGTTGCTGTGTGACAACCCCACCTTGATGTTGCAAGATGACCTGTGCCTGTGTCACTTGTTTAAGGGCCACCTGTGCTACCTGTGGGTGGCTCACTTGTTGCAAAACTGTTCTCGGTGTCTCCTGGCTGACAGCAATAGTTGACTCAGTGTTTACTGGCTGAGGATTAACTTGTACCTGTTCTGACTGAGGTTGCTGTACTTGCTGCTGCTGTTGTTGTTGCTGCTGTTGCTGTTGTACATTAGCTGGATTCTGCGCCTGTACTTCAGCATGACTTGTGACCTGTCCCTGAGCTACACTCTCCACTTCTGGCTGGCTGACTTGTACCTGTGGCTGTGTTGTCGTTACCTGAATTTGTGGTTTCGCCTCGGGTTTTGGGGTTGCCGTAACCTTTTGCTGGAGAGCTGAACTAGCCGCTGTACTGGTTATTAGCTGTAAACGTCCATCTGGTAGTCTAACTAATTGCTGCCCTATGGGATTACAAAAATAAATTCCTTAACAAAATGCATCCTATTATAACCTGCTAAGTGTACAGAGAAATTGTCCATGGTGGATTTAACTCCATTATATATAAAATGACTTTTTTATCCAACAAATTCACATCTTGACGCCAACACATCTTTTCTCAGACACAGTATATAAATGGCCATGATAATCCGATATCATAAAAATGTCTGGCTGATTCAATCTAAGTCATACATGACACCGATATTTTACCAGTGATGATCAATTAACCCACCGACACGTGACTATTTCTATACATATCTCATAATCAATCACACTAGTTCATGGGTAATTACTAACACCTATGTGTCAATTTTTCCTTGAGTTAATAATAATAATTAATAATGTGTATTTAATAAAGCATCCCTACTGCCACGAACCACTCAAAGGGGCTGTACAATGATAACCCAAATTATATATCCATAAAAAACAAATAAGAGATTTAAACAATAATCATTATTTGTCTGTAAAAGCTACCTCGAACATGTGTGTTTTTAGGACAGTTTTTTAATTTTCGAGAGACGACATTTCTAATATCCGCGTGCAACTTATTCCACAAATTCATGAGTTAATCTGATACATAAAGTGACACGAACATGCTTGTAATTAACAATCAAATAAACAATGCCTTTAATGTTATTCCATATCATTGCACATAATTATTGAACACAATGGGGGAGCCACAATCACCAATCGCAATTGGGCCATGTCCACTCCCACATAAGACTAGCCTAATGGATGACACCCCCCTAGTGGAACTTCATGACCTGATGTCTAGACTGTCATCCAAGCTCAGAACCACAACAACTGAAGTACATGTTAATGTGAATAGTGAAAGAAACTAATGAGACTGCTCAATGCACTAATAGACAGAAAACCGTTTTTTCTACTAAACAGATGTCTAAGCAAGATGATGAATGATTGTGTCTTAATGATACTTCTTCCATCTTGGAATTAAATTTAATGCAAAGAAAATTTAGTGTTTTGACCATATACTAATATGTTTTCCCAATACTAGTTATATGCTTTACAACCAACATTATTTGTTGTGTCAGTTAGAACACCGTAAGTCCAGATATGACAGATTTGATATTCACTTAAAACCGACAGATCATCATGTAAGAAGCCACGTCAGAATAATGGATTTTCCCAGAACCAAAAAAACATAATCAATCGATTTTTACATTAAAAACGGTAAAATAATATTACAGGTTTGGATTTTTGTTTCATAAACAGATTTAAATTAGTCTGTGACAATGCTCATAATGCATTAATCAGATGATACATTAGTGAGTGAGAGTATACAACACTAACTTTAAATCTGATATGGTTCAGATCATCAACAGTCATGGGATAAATGGAACCGTTAAATCCTAATTGAATACAGGTAAATACATCATTCCAGATCTGGGTGACAAGTATAGAAACTTAAAAAATCATTATTTTGTGGCTAACAAGTGGTCTACATGACTGGTACTGAAGTTTCCTATATGCTTTTCTCTGGAATCACGAACATGTGTAGTGTAGGAGCTGTGGATAAATCAAGTTTCCCTTTAAAATTCTGATACTGAAATGATTTCGCATTTTATCTTACTTTAAAACTTTGCTAAATTATTCACTGTTTTCTCGGTGATGACCAAAAAGCATTACGACACAATAAATATAAATCCAATATCAAAAGAAGCATTAATTATAAGGTAGTAGTACTATAAAGTATAATAATGTCTCATTTGGAACCTGTAAAATGTCCATCACTATTCCACCATATCGAACAAAATGTCTCCTAGATGTTTGACAAAGTGTGCACAAAAGTGTTTTGCCCAAACCAATGCAAGTTTGACACTTCTTGTTAACTTAGAGAATTACCAATTAAGAACCAACCATTGAAATGCCATTAACTCACTGACCTAATGCCATCCGAATGGATCACTAATGGATTAATCTACACTAACCTGGAAGCAATCCTTGTACTTGCAGCTGTCCATTAGGTCCCTGGATTATGCGCAAGTTCTGAACTGCTGCGGCAGCGGCATTGGCAGCTGCTGGACTGGCCGCCCCCGAGATCTGCGGTTTTATCTGCAGCTGGGTGCCTACTGACAGAGAGACTCCAACAATTAGCAAATCAAACACAATAAAATACGACCAAACCATGCAATGAGTAATACACTACAGTTTGTCTATACAATAACATCATAATGATTCAGACATAATTAACATGTGTACCTTTAACTTGATTCACATTTGGTGCTATAGGCTTTAGACCCGGACTACTCGTTGTTCCGGTTGTTAGGCCAGTCACTGACTGAGTGCCACACATCGACGTAGTTACGACAGTCTTAGGACGAAGCTGTATTGTGGTGGCTGGAAGCTGTACCTTCCCACCAAGTGCTGCTGAAAATGGCAACGTACAATTATTGTCTGGTGCGATATGTACTGATGGAATACTGAATGATAAAAGAAAATGTCTAACCACCTAAATGTAGTTTCTAAATGAAATTTCCTACAAGATATCAAGCTAAATCAGCAAACGCTTTAAACGTCCTTTCTCTAGCTTTTCAAATACTTTGCAATATAACTGAGTCATGAGGAACTACATTTTTGATAAGGATAAATATTGAAGAAATATAAAACTGAAATGGCTACCATCAGTGCCCTGAATATATAAATGTATTTTATCTCACCGACGTATCCTAATTGAATAACTATCCATTTAAAGCTGTTAAAATGTCCTATTAAAGTCATACCTGTAAGTAGAGTTTTAGGCTGTAAAGCGACCTTGTTGATTGGTGTCGTAACACCACGACTAGTTGCCAGTACCGAGCTAGGACGTACAGGGGTGACCTTCAGCAATGATGGAGTTGATGAACCAGGCAATGTTGTTGTAATCACACGGATGGCTGACTGGGGCTATGATAAAAAAAACGAGTCGTGATACATCTCAGAACAAAGTCATAACAAACTGATACTCAATGCGGCCTGATCACATTATAATGTGATCCAGTATACTGCATGAAGTGGATATCATGCGGATGTGCTTGGCTCCTAATTATGTGGACTGAAGAAATAAAATATTTAATTGGAGCTTAACTGCATATTAGAACAAAAAGGCTTTCTTACGGATGACTTCTTTTATGTATATGGCATTGATAACCCAATAATTATCATCAATCACATGTGGATCTACCCATAAAACAATTATGATTACTTATATCTCAAGTCACGTTTTTTTTAAATATTAATTAAATGCATAGAAAAGCTTCCCATATAAGAATTGTCATGTTTCCATATTGAATGTACAACACAATGACAGATCTGAAGCAAGAACATCATGGTGAATCACAGATAATGAAGATGAACCCTCCTCCTAACAAAATGAACGACAATGGCTATTATATTTATGTCAAACTTTTAATGACCAATATAGCCACTCGCCAAAAGCAATATGGTAGCATTAGCAGTATTGGCACAATAAACCATTCTAACTGGATTAAAGTGATTGTATTGTGTCACCTACATGAAGATAAACCAAGTATTGGTTGACTTTCCTAAACTGTGTGACGTTATCCTTATTCTCATGTTCTTAAATGGATAAAATATGTAAGAAAATGGACCAGGAAATAATTATATATCACACGACCCTCTAATGTGCAGAAGCTTTTGCTATTCATGGTCCACTTACAAAGTGGTCCACATTCATGGATCCCAGACACCACATTATAATGGATCCAGACTGTACAATCCAATATTTGTCAACTGGCGATTTAAGTGCTGCTTATGTACACTGAACATACAATGAAAAGTGCTACCAGAGTGAATGATTGGTTTATTAAGCCTTGCTGTTAGCCTCACCTAGTGAATACAGACCTAGGATCAACTCCCAAGGAAAACAGACTTATCAAACAAATATATAGCACTGATGGATGAAACACCCAACAGACACAGTGAATGCCAGGATATGACTCTGTAACCTGGAGAGCTACAATCGCATGTGCTACATGACAGAACATACAAACCATATAGGAAGGGAATAGAATATTGTTCTTTTACAGCCACTTTTGTCCATGTGATAGGCTAAACGGACCATGCTACATCTCAAATTAATAAGATGAACTGAAAGATGAAACACCATCCAGACATAGCTAGACCAGGATTTGAACTAATATACCATAGGTCTGTGGTTGCTCAATGTGGCAAAGGAACAAAAAATGATTAACCTAAACATAACAAATAAACTCTGACACGACTTCTACAAATCTTTCTAACTCACAGTTTTGCTTCCAGTGATCTTCTGTAAGATGCTTATTTGTGGCTTTGAGCCGTCATCCTTTAGTTTTTGTTGTTCTTGACGTTTCTGTTGCATGGCAATACGCTGTTGTTTAAGCTGCTCCTCCAACTCAGCCTTCAGTTTGCTGGCTCCGATCTCCTTCTGCTGCGCCTGTTTCTGTTGCTGTATCTTTTCTTGGAGAGCTGCACGCTGTTTCTCCACCCTGTGAATGCAAATACAGTCCAATTCAGTGCTGTGTAAGCAGGTCTACATAGGCACCGACTTACATAAACAACTACATAAGTTAACTGTTTAATACCAACATGTACATAGAAAAAAGGCCTGATATAAGACCAGGACAGAAAAACATCCAATCTGAAGCACAGGCACTTTTCATATCATAACATACTTGTCTCCAAAGAGTTTAATCTCCCAGAGTTCTAGAGATTCTTCTGGTGTCCATGTCTCAGTGACACTAGGTTCAGTGTTCTTTGGTTCCTCTGCTCGTCTACGTTCTCTTAAGCCACTCCTCTGTGGTGTATATTTCTCTGTAAAGAAGAAGGGTTTTATTAACGTAAATTAAGAGCAATTCTCACATGTTAACCAGTAATTGTACAAAACACTGATGTTAAGTAGATGATTAAAAATGACACAAACCTAAAATGTAATACAGCAAATAGGTACTGACCTCTTGGCTGACTAGGTACACCAATGGGAACAATGATTTTTCTGACGAGAAATTCCGACCTCAAGCCATAGACCCCAATGTCACGCCTCTTCAGCAACTCTGTGGTGGTGATCTCAGTTTCTGTGGTAACCGTGTTTGTGCCACCAGTTGGTGGCTTCACGGACAAGTCATCCCATCGGATCACTGCCCATAATACTCTCAGCTGAACAGCTGCAGCACTCAAGTTGTGGATGATCTGTGTTCTGTATCGCCAGGCAGTCTTAAAGAAAGGCCTTGCACATGGATACGGCCAGTTCACATTATGCATTTTACAGTTGTAATTGAAACACTTAGATTCCCAGTGGCCACCCTTGCGTGCCATCTTCCTTGCCTCATGTCTCTCAAGAATAAACAAGTTTCGTTTTTTGGACCGGGTCATGAATTTATGTGCTGGTGGCAGGCTGCCTTTTCGTCCTACGAGTCTGCTCTTTCCTCTGTAACGTGGATTCTTGAACAGTGTCACTTTTGCTTTTGTACTACCAACCAGGGCTAGGCGGGCTTCAATGTCTTTAACTAACTGAGCAGTGAGCTGGATCTTACCACCTTTGGCCAGAGACTGCAGTGAGATAATGCCAGATGCAGGAGCACTGATGACAGTGGATGCAGCCATCACTGGAGATGTAACGCTTGGCTTTGCAACTGGTTTAATTTCAGGTACATCACTGCGAACAGGAGTTTTCTCCTCCTTGTGATCTCCAACCACATCGACATCTCCATCTTCATCATCTGCTTCCTCTTTCACATTCTGCTCCTTCTTCACATCAGCCTCGGCATCCACTGCTACCTCCTCATTCTCACTATCATCTTCATCATCCTCTTCGATGAAAGCTGGACACGTTACAGAGTAACAATGGTGTTCCTTTTCTGCATCACTACCTTCCTTCCTCCTACTGGGACAAGTCACAGAGTAGCACTGATATGGGGAGTTCTTCCTACTCTTTGCTGTCTCATCTTTGAAGTCAACCTCCATGAAATGTTCCTTCTCAGCCTTATTATCCTTCGTCTTCTGCTGTTCCAGCTGTTCCAGTTGATGTTTGCGGTCAATCTCCTGCTGCCTATAGCGTGAGACAATCTGCTCAAAGAGGAACTTCTGTTTCTGTTCCATCTCAAACTGTCGGATGCGCTTTTCGAGCAGTGCATCGAGTTTCGAGTATGGTTTGGTGGTCTTAACGTAACAGGTTCTTTCCAGAAGACCTTTAGTCACATCAATTACCTCATCTTTATTGATGTTACTCTGACTGATGATAGTAGATCCTGAGTCTTCTTCCGGTGTTGCATCTTCAGTTTTAATTTCAGCCTCCTCTTTTACTGAAACATCACCAACTTTGACAACAGCAGTTTCTTCATTGCCTTCCGCTTTAATGTCTTCCATTTTAATGTCAGTGTCAACCTCCATCTTCTGTTCACCATTTATTGTTCTAAGTTCCTTCCTCCTTCTAGCGTGCAGCTTGCTGGCTGCCAGACGAAGTCCAACTGTGTCCTGTGGAACACACCGCGACACCCTGCTTGCCCTGACCCACTGCCAGCCACCATTACCCGCTATTCGAAATTCTTCACCCTTCTGCTTCCACACCTGTAAGCATGGAATGGTCAGTTAAAATTGTACGCTTAATACTGATCATGATGCAACTAAAACAGCTGATTACATCTCTGACAAATGATTAATCGATACTAAATGGCACTTTACCTGGTGTTTCAAACCCAGTGTGAATTTAGCCCAGGTAGTTCTGTTATAATCATCCTCATCCCTCCTGTTCTTTTCTCGTTTTTTCAGCTCTTCCCTATCACCCACTGTAAGTCGCTGCATTTGTGTGTGACCTAATAGAGTACAGTCAATAGGTCAAGATCACAGGAACAAAACTAGGCACCACAATTGGTAGAGAAACAACTAACATCCGTGACTGATAACTTCTATCAAGAACCTGAATAATTTTCAGTATAAGGTTACTTCCCCCCCCCCACTTGTAGGAGGGGAAATGACCTAAATTGTATTGTTGTTGTGTATAACGTTAACAATTTAGCACTTTGTATGAACATATATAAATAACATGGCCAGATTAAAGCAATCCATTTATTCCTTCCGATTGTACATACCAAGTCCTTCATGCCAAATAGGATTCAGAAGCACGGGTTTAATACTGGCTTCCAGTATGGTCAATGCTAATGCAAAGTCCTCGGGTTTGTTACACAAATGAACTGCCTTGATCCAGTTCTGTCGGTGTATTGGCCAGTTTGGATGCAGGAATGGTGTCGGTATGTTGCTCTCCAGGTGGGCGATGCTCTGTCTTAATGTGGAAATAATCAAACTCCTTGTGCCATGAGTGGAGCCATTCCACTTGAATTCGCTAGTCTGCGTCAGGCTGAACTTGTGTGAGAGATATCTTCTCTTGTCACGCTCTTCGTTGTGCTGGTGTTTGTTTAAGGCTAGAGCATTCGTACTGTACTGGTTCTGATAAAGCTTGTAATTTCCTTCCATGCCTGAAAAGAAAGAACAGGATTATTTAACGTTGACGAATATACTGTGCAACATCTTATATAAAATATACCAAGTTACCATTCGATTATAATGTGTTATAACAGATGACAGATTAGACACTTAAAAAATACCCTCAAGGTTATATAATATTATCCAATCTATATGATTTTAATTTGTTTTAATAAATATACACCACGTTTTAATGAAATAATGCCTTATTACCGACTACTAATACACTAATCTAGAATAAATGTTTGCATTACACAAAATGCCCTCTATTCCTTTCCCCGACAACTTTCAACGTTAGTGTGTTGTAACACACTGTAAATAATCTATCCGATCGTGTTAGTTTGGCATAAATGCTTGGCTGCAAAACACTTACCAAGTCTATAATGTGTCAGATGTTGCATAATCGAGAGGCCCGTCTTTGATGACTCCAGTTTACTCCTGGTCACACGTGTAACTTCTCCGTCTTTGCTAAATGTATACACGCACTGCTCTGATGAGTTCTTTACATTAGTGGCTTTGATGCTTGTTGATATTGTGGTGATAGAATCTGGGAACTGTTTGGGTGCTAGAGAACCTGTCTTCGACCGTGTCACAATATGTCTACCATCTGAAACAGTAAGTACAGTGACACTCTAGTAACATGTCTTTGAGCAAATAATACACAAATCATTCTACAACAAAAACTGGTGTCAAATAGCATTATATATGATGTACAGACTAAACCCCCAATACAACATTCATTGGATCCTCTATTTCACTCTTTTCCCCTCTAAGTGTGTGTGTGTGTGAACATCTGTACAATATAGAGTCAATAATATAATCAGGTTTTTTTAAAGGTGAACTATATTATTTTACAAGTGTAAGCATAACATATATAAAAGCACTTAAAGTTGCCAAACTTAATCTTCTTTTGCAATACGGAGACACAGAAGGTACTGAATGTTAATTAGCCATGTGCCATATTAACCAATTATATTAGTAACTTAAATTAGTTCAACTCATTTTATTTGCAACTTCTAGATCTTTGTATTTGTATCACATATGCAGAGTTATTGATAATAGTTAAGTATTCTTATATGAAGAACTCCTGCTAAATCTACATAAACATTTGATCCCATAGTATATATGTTATTTATTTGCAGCTTTATTATATTTTTAAACATATACTGAGGGACTGATAAAATTATTGACTTTCTTTGTATATATTCCATCTTTGTTATATATTTACAAATGCTTCAAAATAATTTCATTTTTATAGTAGAACAAATTTATTAATCTACAAGGGGTTTGAACATTTACAATCAACAAAAAGCTCCAAAGTGCAGTTGGCAAGTCAAGTTTCTCCAGACCGAATGATTATTTTCTACTCATAAATGACATTTCAATCATGTGCACATCTTGTAGGTCCTACTTATAATAAATGGATACAATTTCTGCTTCATGAGACGACGTATTTGAAATAAAATTTGTTATATGTGCTATTACATCAAGAAGTGTTTTATTGAAGTAACCACTGTGGCCATTTTTATGCCTAAATATATATATTTTACAAACTAGATCCATTCTTGCAATGGTACCGATACTTATAACATAAACAAATAATTTGCAGGGTTCTAAAAACTCACTTATTTAAATTAGTTTATTTATAATATCTATCAACCAGTGTATTTGTGTATAAAATGAGTCTGTGTTGTGTTAGCCAGAACATCTGTTAATTCTGTTTTAGAGCAACTCAAGTTGATGAAGTCATTATATAAAATACTACTGCTGTAATAGCAGGTGAATGGAGATTGGCTTAGCCAGTTTAATCTATCTTTCCCAAGACATCCAACAAAACACACAAACATAAGAAATACCTGTATTGCTGTCTTCAGTTGAAGAACTATTGCTTGATGACATTACAGTATCTTCGTCTGTTGAGGGCCTAATCACTCTCATCAGCGTCTTAGTGCCATCTTTGTTTAATACCATCAGCGTCTTGTTGCCAGTTCCATGAAGCAGCGTTTGTCCACTAGGTGTCACCACCTTACCATCTGCTGTAAGAATGGTTTTTTTAACATTTGGTAACAAAGACTGTATACCAGTCTCAGCACCAGTTTCTTCGACACTGTTCTGCTGGCCGAGGTCTCCCTCGGCATTCTTTTGAGCACAGGAATTATCAGATCTATCAGTTGAGGAGTGCTCTTCTGTGCTTATCCCGTCATCAACCATGCTGCTCGTGGTTAGCTTGGTCGTTTTCTTCTCGATGGTTGTCGTCTCAACAATTTCTTCCATTTGACTCACCATGCCATCAGTGGTTGTGGTGGTGTTGATTACTTCTGTGTTTGTTGTGCAAACCGTTTTAGTTACTTCCTCCTGCTGAGTGACACAAAACAAATACAGGCGGTGTAACATAATTAACACTAAATAGGTAAGAAAATCTTTTACAACTACAATCTTATGGTACAGGCTTGTTAAAAAATTACATCACAAAAACAGATTTCCAATCCAAAGAAATGGTTCATTTCTTTTTATCATCATGCTTCCAATGAGATTTTTATATCTAGATGTGCCTCAATTTAACAAAATGAGTCGGATATTGGTAATTTTCAAATCTGAGTTATTAGTAGCACTGGAAAGCAGGTTTGGGGGGGGGGAATGTACTCCTGTACTCATACTCAGTGTACTAAGTACACAATTTGAAGTATTCGGATGTACTCAGTACTCATGTATTCATAACAGGAAGTACTCAATACTTGTACTTTAGTACATTTATAAAGTACTCATACTTTCACCATAATCAGAATGTTTTCAATTTATTTCCATTTGTCTTTATAGCCATTTTCCTCCCGAAAAGAATTATGTCCATAGAAATTAGTCAGTTATCATTTTAAACCAGAATCTCTGTGTATTAACATTAATGTGAACTTAACTAAAACCACTACTGTTATTATGCACATGTTTGTGACATAACTATTACACAATTTCTGTCTACCTGAATGCTAGTGACTGCCTTTTGAAAGATTGATGTTCATCAGCTGCAACAGTACCTGAATTAACTGTTTACATTGAATGCATTTTTATGGACATTATTATTATAGTTATATGTATGTTTGGTGCCTTGGACATAAGCATGACATTTCATTTAATTACTTCTAAATAGCTGGCATTTTATTCTTTTCATTTAACCATGTTCAGTATGTTATGCAGACTGCATAACATAATGAACGTGGTTAAATAAAAGAATTAAATAAATATTGAAATATTTGTTTGCATTATTGTTAATTAGTGAATAATTTTACTTGAGGGGTGATCTAAGGTTATTGATATCTTTGTCTACATGCATTAAACCAGCTACTGCATGTGTCTATGTGGATCTAGATCCACCATCTCCTATGTGTCAACATGAACTGTCAATATGTACCATTATGAAATAGTAAACTTCAAATAAATTAGTAAATGTGATTAAAAATGTACTCGTACTTGAGTACTTTGAAATCTACTTGAGTACACTGATAAAATAAGTACTCATACTTGTACTCATAAAAAAACATGTACTCATACTTTCCCATGTACTCGTCCCCAACCCTGTTTAGCTGTGCCTGGTCCATTTAATCCGAATTAAGTAACTTTCTCATATTAAACCAAAATTTTTGCTTCCACTGGCTTGCTAACTAGGTCATCGAAGTACATGATGCGCATGTTCATTCATTCATAAAAATTATGTAAATAACCCAAAACAGACCAATGGGAATGACTTCAGGGGCTGTTGCCACCAAGTGACCCCATTTTGTTTATACAGATAACATGGTGGGTGGGTCTATCCCAAGCATTCTGGAGGGCAGGGAATACATATATTAGCATAAATATGACCATATATGAAATGTTATCTTACGTCTCAAAATTAGTGAAAAAGAATGCACGCAATTACTACCACATTTGGAAATGCCCAAAGAAACACTGAATTTATAAGAATACATAAAGAATTTTGTATAAATTAGCACCTGCCCATTTTCTGACAAAAACAAGTCCAATTTCAACAAGACAAATAGACTTGGGATTTATCTGTCTCTCTTTTGTTTAGTTGTTTGCAATATAGAGAGCATTATTTGCCAAAATCCATACTTTTGTGTAAAACATTTTACTCCAAACCACCATAAAAACTTATAGTATTAAAGTTTGGTTTCGCAAATGTCTATATCCTAAATTAATTTCACAAATTAATCAGCATCCATTAAAACAGACAAATTCTGCTAAAAATGACATCACTTTTATTGTCATATATTCCTTATATGTTTTCTTGCTTTACGTGAGACTTTGTTGTAATCATTTTAGCTTCTGTCCCTTGTCTCATTAGTGGCATACAAAGTTTTCTTGCTGTCCATAATGACACATTGTGGAACACTTAATGGTCTGTACGTGGAAATAGACACTGAAGAGAAAAATTCTGAAAACAGCAAAACGTGTAGCAATTTTGAATGGATGCTTTCTCCACGTTTGCCTGTCACAATCTGTCAACAAGCGCTGGCAAGATTACCCATACATCTACCCACAGCCAAAGGATTTGTTAGGAATCAAAGTTTGTTTGGAGTATACAAACAAATTTTCTTGTATGCAAATGCTGAACTTGGCCATTAAATGCTAGGCCATGCAATACTAAAGTGGCCTAAAAAAAATTTAAACTGGGCATGTGAAGAGTTACGCGATGGCTAAAACTACACTTCCCTACAACTCGCCTCACCCCATCAAGTACATTAACTCACCATTCCAATATGATTTCCTGTCTCATCCCGAGATTCATTTTCCACTTCCATGATTTGTTCTCTGATGTTCCGTTCAGCCTCTCTTCTCTCTTCATCCAGCTGACCCACCTCAGACGGTTCTCCTTGCATCTGATCTTCCATCTTCTTCCGCTCTTCTTCCTCTCGTCTCTTCAGGAGCTCCTCTTCTTTTTTCAGTCGCAGCTCAGCTTCCCTCTTCTTTCTTTCCTCCTCCTCTCTCTTCTGCTTCTCGGTTCTCTCTATTTGCAGTTTAACAATTTCAGCTGTGTGGTGATTGATTAAAACCATCACAAATAAACTCGACCAAAATTAAGTTTCACACTAACAGACACACAAGATGATGATGATTGATGTTTTACAACCACTTTTGTACGCATGATAGGTTGAATGGATCGGATAGATACACACACAAAAAAAACAATAATAACTAAACTGCTTCGTTCTACTTCCTGATATTGTTACAGGCTGTCATTTAACTTACCAACTTCTAGTTCAATGGCTGATTTTTTGGCTCCCTTATTTTCATTGGTCAGTTTTTCTGTGATCTGCATGTGCTTTTCAATCTCACTTCGCATCTCTCTAATGACACGTGCCAGATCACTTTCCCACTTATTCTGATCAAGACGGGCGAGCAGTTCATCAACCTGCACCTTTGTACTGTAGTACCAAGCTTCATTTTCTCCCTCACTAAAATATTGTAGTAAGCAAATAGCAGGCATAATAACACTAGATGTATTCCATATTATGAGTGAAGACATAGTTAAAATTAGCAAACTATATACCCATAAACTAGGGAAATGTTAAGATTAATGAATATTAAAGCATTTCACTTCAACACAAAAACATGACTCATCAACACAGTACCCCAGTTCCCACTCACATGACAATTCTTCGACAGACAAAGTAGTATTTATGCCAGTGTCTATCATATCCAAGTGGATCTTGGCGACAAAGAATGCCATTTTTTTCAGCTTCAGAAACACAGTCTGTAACACCCGGTACCTGAAATGAGATTGTGTATTTGTTTATCTTAAAAGGAACATTTAACCTTCATTTGATCATTTGTATCACTAAATTCTAGTTAAAAATGATATAGCTTGCCAATCTAATCTAAAAAATATACTAACATTGAATTATTTATATAATTGATCAAATATTACATCAACTTTATTTATTCCTTGAGTTGTCATCTCATGGTCGGAAATTCCAGTCCGGTTTCCCCCCCATACCATTGCTTCCAACCCAGAATGCATTATGTGAGTCGCAGACTATATCGTAGCCAATAAATGACATTAGACTTTTTGTAAATGGTTCTCTGGCATTCATGAATACATAAATAGAGTTTTAAAATGTATCATTTCAGTGTGGGCATTTCTCCTCCTCTTACAAAAACTAATATATATATATATATATATATATATATATATATATATATATATCGATGATAAGTTACAGACAGCAAAAATATGAAAAGGATAAACGAACAAAGAATTTCCAAGCAAGGTCATAAGTCAGAAAGGCCTGGTTAATATATGAAGTGTCAAGCGTGCATTAACCCATTTGACACAGACTTTTGTATTCAAGGTAGCTCTATCATAATTATGTAGTGTTTCTTTGTAAACACAAGTGATTCCCATTTGTCAATATTGGGCTGGCAATGTTCAATCCAGGCTTGTGACTTTTAAATTATACCAGCCCGGCTGACAGCCATGAATTCTTATCCTATGCTATATCTTGTATTAATTCTTATTTATTATAGTAGGCTACCATTTCCATAGAACCAGCGATCATGCCCATTATATAAAATAAATTTTCAATCTCAGTCATGTGTCAAAACCACCAACCATAAATAAACTTCCTCTATGAAGTAATGAAAACTGCAGTTTGTTTACATACTGCACTGGCTGATGTTCAATCAAAACCAACATCCAGCCATATCAAACTGGAACTTGGCCAGAGCAGGAATAGAACATTAATTATGTAAACTATGTTAGACTTAATTTATTTCACAACATTGTATTAAATAATTTACATGCTCATTAGGTGTGAGACCGCAAACAGGGAGGAAATGACATCTGAATGAAATCAATCAATACATCGACATTGACGTAGTGATAAAGACACCCATAATTAGTATTGCTTGTGCAGAAAACAAAACCTATAAATGATAGTGTTCACCTATATACAATACTGAGTGATGTATAAGCAAATCCATACTCCGTATTCATTGAATAGTAAATAAAAGAGATCAGAATCAAGTGTTTGGAAAATTAATCAAACTGTCAGTGAATACTTCCCAAAAGTATGTTGCTCTTTAAAGAACCATTTGCAATGGTACTGTTACAACTAGTATTATTATCATAATTATTTGCAAACAGTTCTTTAATTTTAAAGGGCAAAACAATTTGTAAAATACTCATTGATAGTTTGATTTTCCACAAATCAAGATCATGTTTTGAGTCGGGTAAATATGAATTTTTAGCAAGAGGAAAGATTTTTATATAAATAAATTCCTTTAACAAAAACAGTTATGCAGTTATTAAATAAGCATTAAAAATTGCTTGCACCAAAAATTTAATTATAACCATTAAAAACTTTTGAATCACAACATTTGCCACCCGCTATCTGCCATCAGATAGTGAATTGTGACATTTGCCACTCATAATTATCCATCAAACATTATCTCAGCCAGGACCAGCAGCGAACTAATAGCCACATGAAAGTCGGCATCATAGACCAAATAAGACAGTGAGAGTACAAACACCAAATATTTTCCTACTCATTAACCAACTGAAAAAAAAACCAAACATTTAAATATGAATGAAATACAACAATTAATTGCTGGACACCAACCTCCAAAGAAATTAAGGTAATATGAATAACTCAAGTGTCAGAATAGTGACCATCAAACAAGACTATGGACAGTGAGATCTTGTAGCTTTTTTACAAGGAATAAGCTAATGCTTCACGATGTTGGAATACTCAGTCTTGTGTAAATTTCCGAATGTGCTGGTCCAGTGTGAAATATATGTATGAATAGATTTTGTTTCAAATTAGGTGTGTAGTTTCATAATAACAAACACTGATCAGGTATCTATTTAGCTGGCAATGGTCTTGGCTGGGAAAGTGTTGAGTGGCCATTATACGTTGGAAAATGTTGGAATGAAGTCAAAGAATCATACATTTTGGTAACTCTGAATGTGCTCAATGAATGTAGTATGTATTTAATATGTGTGTGACATGGAAAAGCTACAGATATACTATTTACCTATACATCCAAACTATTATGATCTTGTTTACAGTGGAGTTACACGAAATACTAATTCAGGCAGTAAAAACTAAACAACATTTCAATAACCAGGCTTTCAGCCAACAATTACATTATGATGTACAGCATCATAATGGCTGTTTATTTAGAAAAGGTCTCGAAAATCAATTTCTGCACGTGGTACAAATAGATTCTAACCTGATGGGCTTTGCAGATAGAACAGATCCAGTCATCTTCGGGAACCTCTTCCAATGGTGGATCAACACAGCTCAGATGATACACAGCTGAACAAGTCTCGCAGCATAGCAAATCGCCCAGTCTGCTTCATTAGGAAAGGAAGAGAAACTTGTATGTGATAACAGACAGTTCACAACACTGAACGTTTGCATAAACAATTGTATAAAAAAATTAAGAACATAGATAACAAAATCATTATAGTCTATAATACTGATTTTGATGATGTTTCACGGCCACTTTTGTGCACAAGGTAGGCTAAATGGGCCGAGTGACTTCCAGAGGTAATGAGACGAAACAACCTTCAGATATGCCCATGCTGGGATTCGAACACAGGTGGTAGTGATCTGCGGTAGTCTATAATACTGCTAAACCGCATAAAAACATTACTATATTATGCCGCGTACAGTGTTACCGGATTACAAATAACTGCCACTATTAAATCTGCCACAGAGAATTCTAGAAGAAAAAGCTAAGCGTTTTAAGTGCCACATTTCCATATAAACTGTTCTTACGTGACAGATTTATTGATGTCCAAGTAAAAACAACTACTACATGTCTGCACAAACACTCCCGATATTATTATCAAGTATAACCAACATAACACAAAGATATATTTTAAATAATCTTTCACAGCCTTTAGCCCTTTACAAGTTTTTGATAAGAACTATATACATGTTCAGCTTTTTCAATAACAGCTGACGTCCGATGCAATACGTTGTCTATTTTACAGTCTCTCATCGTCTATTGTTTTGGTAGAAGATCAGTTGGCTACTTTGATTTTGGCAGAAAAGTGGCCTAGAACGCACCAAATACTCCAATTCCCCTAATTTTGTTCAGGGGAGAGCTCCCCTCCCAACATCCATACCTCCCTCCTGCAACACCACAGCAATGGCATTGTGGTGTTTTTACAGGCCACCACAGGTGAGCTGCTGCTTACTTTTTGTAAGGGGTTGTCTACTCAATTCCCAACTGAGAAGGCTGTATGTTTGCTTTTTTCAAACAGGGTTCAAACACATTTTGAAATCACAGATTCCAGGACCGTCCAATGTCAAATTCAAGGACCTTTTCAATGAATTCACGAATTTTTAACATGCAAAGATACAACCATATTTCAGAAGAAGTGTAATGACTGAATTCATGTACGCTTATGATTAGAAATATAGATCTATATGTCCAAATTTTCAAGGACCTCTACAAAAATTCCAGGACTTTCCAGGCCTGGAATCCAAATTTTCAAATTCCAGGACCTGTGTGAACCCTGTTCAAAGTTACCTGGATTTATGTTAATAAAGGATTCATTCAATAGAACAAAGAATCAAAATACTATGAAAAACTTTGTTGCTTGTGGTTTTAAATGGAATCTGAAAACTGTAATCTAATTAGAAGCTCTTTATAGCTAATTATATAACAGCAGCATTATAATTATTCCGATACTCAGGGACATGGCCTTACCTATGACAGTTGCGACAGTGGTCATCATATTTAATGTTGCCCTCATTCATAATCTCTTCTCGTACCATGTTAGTCATAAGAAACAGATCCGTGAGAGTCTGTAGAATCTGTATTCGGTCAGCAAGAGTCACTAAACAATAATCAGCTTTACAGAATGACACCATCGCAGCTTGAAACTCTGCTGCTTTATCACTGTCCAGGTATGATCGAGCTATCTCATACCATGTCATTGGGTCGAGAAAGAAAAATGTAATGTTAATACTATCTTTAAGATCACTTGGACCAAACGTTGTGTTGTTTCCATCCTCAGCACGCAGTAATGCCTTCAGTAAGGATATGTGAACTTCGGCAAGCAAATTACTCTTTTCCTCGCTAACCAAAGCAGCACAGAAATCCTCAAATCGGAAAGGTGACAATCGAAGTATTGTCCAGAAATGTCGCAGCACTTCATATATTGAAAATGTGGCGAGTAAGTGCTCTGGCGGAATAAAGAGATCATTGGAGCTGGGTGGTAATGTAAGAGGGGGGATTTCTGATTCATCGACATACTCTGGGCTTTTAGTACGACGATGGTAGTACTTTCTTCTGCTCGGTGTACTGCTAATGGTGCTCAGACTCGCTTCACTCCACACTGAAGCAGCATCCTCATCGAAGCTGGCATCCGAGCTGTCAAATGTACTGTCGTTGTCACTGTTGATATCGTTTGATGCGGTCAGACGGTCGTCGTCAATTTCTGAATCTTCCCCATTCCCTAACAAATGACTGACGTAGGTACGCGTCTTCTGTATGGCCTCCTTTGCTTTCGTTCTGGTACTCCTCGTCGTCGTCGGAGTACTACATACACTACCTACCGGTGTGCTGGATCTCGAGTCGCTGTCCGAACAGTGCGTTAGTTGTTGATATGCCTTCGGTTTCTTTAGAAAATTAGATCTCCTGGACAAAGACGGTCTATTTGGCGGCCGACCGCGGCCTCTGCCTCTACCACGCGGCATTTCGGAGTACTCCAAATGATTCTAATATTCTCTGCCTCACAGAAAAACCAGAATATGTTATCTTGCATGCATCTGTAACGGTATCAGCTCAGATTTGTTTCCCATGTTGTACACTCAGTAAGCCGCCATTTTCGCCAATTTTGATCACGTGACCAACCTGACCTTGCCCCGACCCTAAATCTAGTCATTACGCATCATGTAATGTGTGACAGTATCAACAAATAAGAGTTTCTTACATTCCAGGGGTTGTTATGCTATCAATCAGATCAGAGATTACACTGAATAATTCATATTCTGCAAGAAGATAAAGATATTTCATAAGAAAACCTCTTTTCCGAAGACTTCGCGCCGGTAAACGTTTTCACTAACGGCTCTCTTCATTGGATCATAGAAACTAGTAATATTGCTTTTATTTGTCACAGTTTTACTAGTATTCCACGAAATAAGGTATTTGATATATTAGAATGGTACAAAATGGTCTACTTATTAGGTACAGTAAAAAATTAATCCAGCAAAACTTCGATTTAGAGAAATAATTGGACCTTGAAATTCTACAATTATTAAATATTTGACCAATCAGAACGCACGTTTCAAATTACTTTGGCTGTGCTTAACAAACGATCCCGTATTCTCTCGCGAGAGCCACATATCATTGACCCATGGACTGGCAAACTGGAACTTTCGAAGTGTATAATTCCATTTAAGATGCACTTTTAAATACGAGCAATTCTTTGACTATAAACAAATTTCTCAAAAGAGGAGAAACTATCTCATAATAATTAGGATGCTAATATAAGTAATATTAATAAGATATAATACAAAATAAGTAATTTTATATTATCTTCTTTATAAAAAGAAACAGCATGACACATGGCAATTCATTAAAATTATCAAGCCCAAATTGGCAAATATAGTATATTGCATTTTTTACTATTTTTATAAAACGTGAGAAATGGCCAGATTTCGAAAATAATTATCAATAAACATTAATATAGAGAGAAATGATAACTGTAGCAACTTCATGATTTAAAAGTGATCATTCCGTGTTTAAAAATATGCCAGTTATCTGAGCCATGTGTGCGTGTAAAATAGGTTTAGGAAAATGTATAAGTTAGAACCTTATTATATAACTTCTGAAGTTCTAGAAACTCCGGATTGCATGTATAAATTAAAGAGAATATATAATGATGATCAATCAAAGGTTTGTTTGAATAAGTTAACTTTAGATTTAATATGTAGAATACTATACAATTAAAAATGACATGATTGATCATTTGATGGTGACATACTGATACTCTGATAGTGATACTCATGCCTTGGTTAGGACACGATGATGGTAGGAATATGATGATGGTTATGGATTATGTTAGACACTAATGGAAATTGTTACGATAGTGATTATACTAATTGTACATCTAATTACCTAAAAAATAATAATAATATGGGTCATTCCATATAAAATGGACAAAATTCTTTTTAAAATTCCCCCATGTCCTTAAAATGATTCAAATTTAAAAAGATTTTTTTTAAAAAATTTAATTAAATAGATTCTTAATCCCTTAAAAAAGGGCCTTAATTTCCAAATTTTTTAAAAAGGGGGAAAAGCTTTTTTTTTCCAAAACTTAAAATCAGATTATAATTAGTGAAATCGGCACTATTATTGAGATACATATAAGGCTGTTGCTATTGCGTCCGGACCTACACTAAAATAGCTATAGCTCCGGCACTTCAACTGTGCACACGCAGCTTCATGAATATCCAGTCGAATATCACAAACCGGACACCTTACGAATATACTAAAGCTCCGGCACTGCCAGACACCTTACAAATTTACTAAACCTCCGGCACTGACTGCCAACCTTCTTTACTAGACTATTATATCTCCAGCGTTCCCCTTATCCTGTAGTGTCAGTTGCACATTGTTAACTAAAAGTGCCTTCAACTGTAAAAACATGATCAATGGTTTGCGATGTAAAATGGCATGCACTGAAGGTAAACCAGAGTTAAAAGGAAAATGGCTTGTTTGCTTTGTTTTTTGGGGAGAATCCCCAGGCTGTCACTTATTCAACACAGCCTATAGCTTGTTTGCTGGCCATATGTGCATTATGTACCCCACGGAAACAGGAAAGTATATTCCAACCGGAAATGTGCTGGACCAATAGCTATAAAACTATATGTCTGTCTCTGGACCTATAGCCACTTTGTACATTTAATGACATTTGGATTTTATAAAAAATTTCAATATTTTATGACCATAACACACTTATAAAGTACTAATGTCAAGTGCTATACACGAACAACATATTAAATAGTTATTAATTATATCATTAATCTATCTACATGGGCAGATGACTGGGCGATAATATAGGATGAGGGATGCCCACAGATGTGCTGTGCAACAATGGTCTTTTTCATTCCAAAGATTCCTGAAATACTGGCCAATCAGAGGCTGCCTAGCATTTGACCCCGGTGACAAGAATCCAGCTGAACTATTTTCAGCTAAGTCAGAAAACACTGGCTGTGGATATAACCAAAGTCTTTTTCCTGTGATGAAAGCAGATGAGGTTATTAAAATGTATTATAATGCTTTATGTTAATCTGGCAAAACCTCTTCTTTCTAGAATATCCAGATGTCTCCCATAAATATGTGAGAAATGAATTAAATTTATATTTTAGAGTGAGTTTGATAATACGAAGTGGTCATCTGTATTTCAAATGTTTTTTCATCTGAATATAAGCTGTCCTATTTGTTAGGCCACAGTTAGAAATAAGTTGAGTTCAATATTTTTATTATAAGCCTGAATATACCTTCTACATTGTCACATAAATTTGAAGCGAAGGGACCATGCACAAATGATTATTTCAGTGAATAGTAAATCCTGTTCAGGATTTCGGGGTGCCTCCATGGTTTAGCGGTAGCGTGTTGGACTACAAATCACTACTACCCATGTTTGAATCTCGGCGTATGCATATCTGAAGGTTGTTTCATCTTTGACTTCACTTCATTACCTTTGGAGGTTGCTCAGCCCATTTAGCCTACCATGTGCACAAAAGTTGCCATTAAACATCAATCATTATCATCTGTTCAGGATTTCACCCTGAAAAGGGAGTCATTATTTTCTCACAGTGCAGTTTACTATTGGTTATGTTTGCAGTCACAACTAACTAATCTGCTTTTAAACTGTCAAAAACAGATAATAGTATTTGATTTGATCAAACAGCATTCCAGTATAGCAACCAAAGTAGATTTTAATAGAGTAAAATCCTACAAATCATGACTTCCATTGATGGTTATTACGAAAAGACTCAAAAAGGTAGCCAGCTCCTGATTGGTTTGCCGTTTTATCGAAGATTGCCAATCTCTATGAAAAGGACCATTGCTTGATTTGCCAATATGTGTATTCAAAAGTGATTAAAGTATTAATTTATAAGGTTCTCAATGTTTAAAAATTTGTATCTATATAATCAATGAGACCATAGCATTCTAAAACAGCATGTGATATCTTACACCAGATCTGAAACACATCTGCACAAAACTGGGTTTAAAAAATGCAGTTTTAGAGTTATGGCAGAAGAGAGGAGATGTTGCAGGTATTCAAAATAGTGATTAAGTCCTAGTACAGTTGGACCCCTGTTATACTGTGACTAACTGATAAAATATTTTGAAATAATTTTAACAAGTTTTCAGTTTGTAATGTACATGCCAAAAAAAAAAATAGCCACAACATACCCACACTTACATCTATTAAGCACAAACTTAATTACACACCATGTTTGGCTCAATCAGCCAAACGAACAGCCCAATGACAACCCTCAATTATTGTATGACTCCACCCACTAAATTTATGTTCTATAAAATTGTTTAATAAAATATGTTTTCATTACAAAAGCAGATACACAAACAAGTACATTTTCATGGACATTTATTTGCGCACATGCACCTATAAAGGTTCATTTAATGGTTCATATAGTTGCTACCTATATCTGTAAAGCATGCACTATTTCTGGTGGATGAATATTACCAATCTAAGCTGCCTTTTGCCCAATTTTGCAGAAACATTTAATTTTCCACAAAAACGCTGAGGTAACATTTATCAGTAAGTCAACAAATGATTAAATAATTACTGGGAACATTTATGAAATAAACAGTTGTATGTAATCTTAAAGGATGGTGCAAAACGATGTGAACACATGGACTACCTATTATCGCCCACCCCGATAGTGCCCTGTGGTCCACCTATAACACAGTCCACGGCTTGTGGACCCCATTGACCATGTTATAATGGGGCCTGGCCGAGTGTACCATAATCAGTATGAATTCGGAGTCCAGCACTAGAGGACACTGCCAGAAGTTTGTAAAGAAACATACATGTCTGTCTTTAGTCAGAGAGTGAATAATGACTGGAATTCTCTCCTCATTGAAGTGATCTGCAGCCTGTGATTAAATGCCTTTATGTCAAGTTTAGATTAGTTCTGGCTCGTACATATGCAGAGTTTGTCTCCTGGCAGCATTCAGTAACCTTATATGGAATCATCATGAATATTCAGGGTGCAGACAGTTGCTCATCTGGACACATGCTCACCAAGCAAATGAAAAAGTGGACACTTGCTCACCTGTGAATTTTTAATGATACTTATATTATTATTGGGATGAATATTACCAATTATTAGAGAATTAAAGTTCAGAGATTATTTTATTTGATTATGGCCATTGTTTTTTGAATGCTTTACAAAACCGCTGACCACAGCTGAAACTCGCTGCTGGGAAATAAAATTGGCTTTTATTCTTTTTATTATTATTTTCCCATTGACCCGCTTGCGGCTAACCTTTTTCTTCTTCAAATTGTTTATTTCAACATTCAAAATACATAATTTTAATGAAAGCAAACACATATTGAATGTTGAAAAGGAAGATGCTTGAACTTAAGCATTGCTTATAACTTTAAGTTAACATAACATTAAAAACATTTGTAATAAATTTAAAAATGAAAAGATGCACTTGGAGTTTTTCCCTAGTAGCTGCAAATCTAAAATATACTCAATTAATTTATGGGAGAAGTGGGGACTATTAAGTGTAACAAATAACGAATAGGGTTTTAATGTTGCGGTCAATTCTCCCCGCCTGGTCGAACCTACCCACTTCTCCTATATCTTTTTGAAACAATAACGAATCGAAATACTACCTATAACCAGAGCTATAACTAGGTATTATCACAATGGTTTTGCTTACGGCATACACGAAAAATGCTTTCTTGAGGCATCACTCATTAAGTTGTCCATTTTGTCTTCCTTGACCAGTGCACTAAATGGCCTCATGGAGTGGGACGTTATTAAGTGGCATTCCCCTGCATGCAGTATCCATGTGTTTTTGACACCCCTCTCACCTTCTGAGATATTTTTCTTGGGAAAGCATGCCTGCATACTTGAATCAGACGGTTGAATCCAGAAGTTTATGACCGGGAGTCCTAAACTTATGGATTTAACAGTCTGATTCACACCAATCGCTACGTGGAACTATTGCAATTGTCCTATACCTGAATATTCGGTACTATCCTTTGTCTCTTAGTAAACTCCGACATACCTTTGCCTAGTTGAATACTGTTGTTTATAAGTTGTTTGTGACGTCATTACTCTCCGTTTGCATTCACTGAGCATGTGTCTATATACTATTGCATAATTATTTATCCAGATGGCTGTCAGCTCAAACTGATCCATGAAATATTAAACTTATTGCGATGTTTCTACCCACACAACCATTCATGTACTATTTAAATTTCTGTACAGTTGGCTCCTTTTAAAAATTTCCACATTTTAACATAGACATAGAAAACACGATAGTAATTGAAAAAGAAACAAAAGGCTGAAATTCCTGCTGAAGGCTTTTAGACATCTAGTGTGTAGGCATAACACATTTGTCTTTGTTTTAAAGGCTAATCTGCATAATGTAGATCAGCTTAATTTGGCGATTTCGTCATTTTGAACATATTGGTGAGAGCAAAAAATGGCGAATTTTGGTCCATCAGGAAAGTTGATTTTTGCTTTCTTTTCTAGGCTGTTCAAGGTAAATCATATTTCAAAGCACACCTTTATTCACCAGCCATTACCAAATCTGAAGCAGACTAGATCATTGGCCTTTATGTGACAAGTAATTCTATTCTAAGCAGATCTGAACTAGTAATTGAAAAATCATTGCCATGATTGAATGACAACAAAGGGAACTGATATGCAAGCTAAAGACAAATTGCAATTAACATGATGAGAAGGTTACATCATATAGGTATAGTGGTATAGTGATAAAGTCAGTGACTCCTTGATATCCAATCGCAATATTACAGACAATCAATTCACGCCTTAAGATCACTAGACTCAAACCTCTACACGCAGACTGGTTGTTTCATGGATATTGATTTTGCTTTTCGACAAACTGATGTTCTTAAACATGGCTGGAAAAACAGGTCGCTATTATGAGTGATTCTGATGGGGACAATGTCAGGGATGAATGAGCTTCAAGCAAGTGATTGTTTTATTATAAATTGCAATGTGAACTGATTGTTGAATGAATGAGAATGTTACACATGTTCAGTGTGTTATCAACCTAATATTTTGGCAACATATTTGCCAAATTAAACAGATCTACAGAATTCAGATAAATTCCAGAACACATTACACTGGTCAGTTGTGAAGCTGCGAGTGTTGATTGTGAAGTTAACATGACGCCAATTTGATTCATAGCCGGAAGGCATGTGTCCAAGATTTGCCAGGATATAGCAAGTGAACTTATGTGTGTGTTTGTTCTTTGATATGTCAGAAGTTAATAAACAAATCATGACCTTGGTTATTTGATGGGTAGCTGTTAGTATTAGCCTGTAGCTCTCTACTCATTTTGATTGTTTTTCCATTAAAATCGACACTGACCGGTTGAGTACCATGGCACTGATACTAGACCAGGCCTTGAAACACTCATCCCGGTCGAGCATTAATGTCGCACACTGCATCACCCCACACACCAGTCATAGATATAGAGCTACATGCGTTACTGCAACGATAAACGCAAAGATATCTTCCATGAATAAAAGTTATGGAATTAGCATTTTAAACCAAATCAAATTCCATCGTTACTAATAAATTAATTTCAGCAATACAGTTTTGTGTATAGCATGAGTATAGACTTGGGTGTTACTGAACAATTATAAAGACATTGTGATTGTCAGTTGCAGTTGTGCATTAACAATTCAGTTACATTGTAAATAGAGTGCTTAATGGGCGAAGCAACATCCAATTGTATGGCTATACTTGGGTCTAATTGTATTCAGCTTCCACATTTGTAAAATATTAGTGTCCATATCTGTCTTATTTCAAATATAACCAAAATGTTACCAATCTTCAACATTTTGCTTCTAAGGTCCGCAAAAAGATCAAAACCTGTTTGTCACAACCTTTGATTTCCATTCATAATTGCTTTGATGTGATAATTAATAAACAAACGAACTTGTCTCAATAGACCAATTCAATTAACCCTGGACCACCATGTGGCTGAATTTCACACTACGGTCTCGGGTTAGAAGTCCAAGAATCACTCTGTTGCATGGGGATTTATGTGTGTAGTGGCCGATAAATGTCTTGCTGAAAAGCTGTATATAGGCTATTTACCTTTTTGGGGGGCTGCTTGCTTTCAGTCTGAGAACTCTATGGAAGATGTTGATGCAGAAGTAGCTGCTTTGGAAAAACGACAGGAGGATATTCTGACAAGACTTAGACGTTTGAAGAATGAGGTGGAAATTCTGTCACAAAAGCAGAGTGCAGATGTAGCATCATTATCTAGTAGTGTACCATCTACAAACGTGCAGCAGGTAAACAAACATCTTGTGATTGATTTCAGATTGTATCACTAATAGAGTCAGTATTTAACCAAGATTGAATTGGTATTAAAAAAATTATAATCCAGGCCAGTGAGTTAACACAAAATAAATTAACCTAAGATTGCACAATTTTATTAACAAATTAAAATTTTCTCTTTTTACTTGTGGATTAGCAATGTTCATAATGACCTCACCAGATGATGGGCTAGTAATCCACTTTTTCTTGTTGATATTCCAGCTTCCATTCAGTGGAGTTATCCAGGACATAGTGATTAATGCTAACCCAGCCAATCCTCCGCTGTCCGTTCTCATACTGCATCAGCTCTTGGCACAGCAATACAAGGTCCTTGCTGCGTCCTATGTGCACTCATCGGTGCCTGATGTTTCTGTTGGCTTGAGGAATGTATTTCTGGATAATGGTCCAGTGATGTCCAGGTCTAACTACCAATTTGCACTGTCAGTGATATGGAAGAATGGTATGTGGTAAAAATTCACTTATATTTAACATGGATGGTTCATATAGTTTTATTTATATGTTGATATATCCATACAGGATTGGACACTTTATTCTCCTTTATATCAAATAATATTCGCAATAGATTCAGTTGTCTTTCTTCTTCTTCTTTATTTTGTATTCATAAGAATATACCATTACAAAACAAAATACAAACACAATTGAAGAAGCAAACTGATATTAAGTATAAAACATTGTGTATTTACAGCTAATATGTGCATGTGCTGTAACTATTCAGTGCAGAGTGTATTTAATATCCAGTGTAATTCTGAGGCATCAATATGCAGATATTTGGGAAATAATGATTAATATGTATCATGTGTAAAATATCACGTATTACATTGCCGGTGATAGCTAAACTGTCATCAATTCATGTAGATATGGGGTAAGTCGTTTTGTTGATAGTACACACGTATGATAAAATTAATATTGTATTGCTTACAGAAGAACCACTACCATTAACAACCAATCAATAACAAAGAGATGTGATTACATTGGTAGATTTTGATAAGCCGTTAACAAAGAGATAACGCACTTGTATAATTGTATGTTTGATGGTATATCATCACAAATATATGGTAGTCAATTACAATGGGTTGTGGTTGGTAGGTTGAGCAACCTGCGAATAGGCTTTTGCCATGTAACAGTAAATGTGTCGATAATTTTATTATCATATTTCCAAAGTTAGGAGCCCTACCATGGCATGCAGTATATTTTAATTGACTGAAATGAGACTTAACCATATTTACTTTAGATCTAATATATTTTTTATGTTCTTTATCTTTGAATTGGTTGATCAGTAATATAAGTTAGCAATATTTTCATTTACTTGTTTGTCATTGAATTCATTCTGAGGTCACCCAGTATGTAAGAGTTTTACAGCACACTTTTCAGGTTATTTGTTTAATCAGTTTGAAGTTGGTTAATTAGTTGTGTTTCTCATTTGATCAGACAGATTTGGTACTTCGATGATGCTGAGTCCAAACGTACAGACACGGGTGTATGGTGAGGCCAATGTTGCTCGATATTTGGCACGTCTCTTAAACCCGGCCTATGATGCTGTGGATGTTGTGACGGCAGCAGAGATCGATCACTGGCTCGACCAGGCCACTCAGGTGATCCATGGCAACAATAAGGAGAGGGCTGCTGTACTGAGGATGATCAATGCTAGATTAGGCAAACATCCGTGGTTGGTTGGCTCAGATCTAACACTGGCAGATATAGTGATGTGGTCTGGATTACAACAATGTAAAATGACTCAGGCCATCCCCGGAAATGTGAAGCGTTGGCTTGACGTCTGTAGTCAACAGACCGTTTTCCAGCATGCACGACAGGTGGCCATCGATCTATGAATGTTACTTGTATTTAATTTATTAGGAGGTGTCTTAATTCAAAAATAAATCTTTTACCACAAACCGTCATTTGATTTACCTACTGAGGATAAATGGTCGTCATTTACTGATCGTGTCATCAATTCCTCTTTTTAGCAGTACCAACTGAAAGATCAGAATAAATATTTTCGTCACTTAGGTAATCTCCTGGATGACTGACAGAATGCATATTGTGTGCGTTATAAGATTGAAACTGATTAAATTGATGTCACATTTATTAGGGTGCTTCTACAGGGTGCCTGCATGGCCTAACTGGTAGCCCACAGATCTATAGAACCTGGGTTCAAACCCCAGTTGGGCTCTGTTAGAAAGGTATTTCATCTCACTTTGCCGCATTACCTTTGGAGGTTGCCCGGCTCATTTAGCTTACTTTGTGCACAAAAGTGCCCCTAAAACAACAACATTAGGGTGCTTCTGTAGTACTGAGGTTAAAGCTACAGATCTCCAGATTAAGAATTTGAGTTAGGTCAACTTGTCTATATTTGTAGGATACAATACACCTAATTGACATATTCATATTTATTCAAATCTCGACCAGATTGTTTCAGTCTTGAGAAATTATTAAATTCAATAAGAAGCAATTGGCCATTTGAAGATCCCTCAGTGATAGATGATTATAGCTTCGTGTCACACAACTTTAATGAAAAGTTTAAAGTTCTGTTACTTCAGCTCATGGTGTGATATCTTTGATTTGTGTACTAGCAAGAGAGTGTGTGTGTGTGATCAGAATATTGCTGGACTTTGTTAGACTGTTTATCAGTACTTTGATAAATATTCTCATTCAAAGCATGTTTAACATGTAGCAGCAGGATTAAATTTAAAAAAAATATATAAACCACACCTGAAAGATTTAATTGAAATATTATAAACTAAATGTTAACACAACAACAACAACTAAAATTCTAACCATTTATTAATTCTACAGTTCTTTGGTTCCCTTGAAGACATGGGAAATGAGACTTCAGTTAGGATGGCTTTTTAAACGTTCCATCTGTTATATTCTAAAATGATATCTGTCACAGGTTAATAACTAGACCATCATCCTTCATCAAGTTGCAAGGATGGCGAAATTCTTGCCCATGTTCATGGATCCATTTGTTGGCAACTGGTGAGAGAGGAAAAAAGAATGACCAAAAAGTCGACGTCACATTTTAGCCATAATAATAATAATAATAATAATGAAAAGATTAATAATAATAACACATCAATTGGCCGGAGCCAATGATCAAGTAATCTATGCTATTCGTAAGTGACGGTTATCAACTTGCCCCATTTATGTCCAAGTAACACGGGACATCCACCATGCAAGGACTCCACAAGGCCTCTACCGTCGGCTTTAAGGTTATACCAAAACAGGGCAGCATTCTATTAAAAAAATTAACAAAGTGGCAAAATCGAGTCTCGGGTAGACTTTCAGTCAGATTCACTCTTGTTGTTGCTGTTATTCGACAATGGCTAGGTTATTGAAATGTTATTCCCACCTATGGATAAATTTTATTGATTAAGATTTCATTTCCCAAAACGTTTGTGGTAACTATACTAACCTTTACAGGTGAAGCTGCTACACTCAACAAGGGGAAGACGGTTGCCCCACCTGCTTGTACGTCGCTTAACTGGAATGAGATTGTTAAAACAAGTGTGCATGTATCTGCGATGTAATGTAATTATCCGATTTAATTGGTTGCAATAAATATCGTAATTAGGTCAGTCACTCCTATTGGTCAGTTTTGAAAACGTACGTATATCATTAAAGTTGCCAAGCGATCGCCCATTTTTCGTCCTCGCGTTTCTCCATGTTTAAATTTATCCTGAAAAAGATAGTATCATTCGCTAAGTGTGAGGAAGTCCAAGATCCTGATAAGCTGCTGTGAAGCCACCAGGAGACAACAATACACAACGTTGTTTACTGGATTCATATCCTGTTTTAAATTGGTTGTGTGGGATGGTTGCGAAGTGCATTTGGTCGCGCTGTGTACCGTAAACTTCCAGATTGTGGGATCAAATCCCAGTGTAAGCTGTTTCTTTGGTGTCTCCGAAACTAACGAAAACAAATCAGTCACCCACCATAGAAAGCTTATGTTTATGATTGGTTATGAAGTGTGGAGAGGCAGCATCACTTACTCTACTATAATCGTAATGAGGGACGTATAATCCACCTATCCCGTAGACAGCTACTTGGAGATCTTCTGCCCCCTGGTGACAGTCTAAGCCAGTGGCTTCCGTCAGTCTCGTACCCAAGCCAGTAGCCAGTGAATCTGTTTGCCAGTTGTCTAGCCACATGCTGTAAATATAACCTAACGCGTATAGTAAGCTGTCATGCTTAACAATCGACAACTTAATCGAGCGCATAAAACATATTCAGGGAAAGGGAGCGTTGAGCTTATACGCTTTTGAATAATACTCTCCTCTTAGGTACGACCAACAGGGGCAACCGCCCTAGATCCCACGTTTTTTGTTTGTCTTTTGATTTGGATTCCAAAGCGCCCAACATTGAATCCAGAATCTTGGGTAATCTGATAAACACACACACACTGACGGATCTCACAGGGGCCTCGCGTCTTTTAGGGATAGTGCAGTTTTTGGAGGAGGATATTTACTGGAAAATGGATATTCACCGTAGTTTTGACAAATCACTAACAATTATAGATGTTCGACAAGTTACATGCAGCGATATAGTCATATCGTGTATGTTCGTAATCGTAGATGTCGTTTATTATTGGTCACATATCTATGTTGGAGCACAGATATTGCGTCATGAAGACTACTCACTGTCTGCCAAGTCTATTCTTAGTAATGATGTATTCTCCAGTCGTTGGCGAGATGACTGCTGCTCTCTTCAGCTGGTAACGAAAGAGAACATACTTAGAACGCAATTATCGTGTTGTGAATGTGTGTGTGTGTGTGTGTTTTGGAATAATGATGGTAGTGATCATTTATCATATTTTTAGTAAAGTATTTAAGCCTCTAATCTGCTACACGAAACACTACTGTACACAATTATAGAAAATAATCTAAATATGGTCCGATTCAAGTCGATTTACTTTACTAGAACCCAAAACTATTCCAACTTTATCCATTTTAGCCTCTTTTTAACGTGAAAAAATCGTTTCGCACATTTAGACCCGGATGAAGTACCTGAAAATCTCGTGACAGGACCACTTTGGCATAACTAGGAACTCCGGACTTAACCACAGTAACATCCCAATGAAGGTTGTACCAAGAAGTACTCCGTAGGAATGTACGTTCTTAGTACATTGTTAACAGATTAATAACGAATTATACTCGAATTGTCATTTGTAATAAGTAAAACCAAAAACGACCAGAGATGTTAATCTGTGTACGGGAAAACATAGCGCTGGATCCAGATGTTCTTTTTCGGGATTTAATTAACTGGATTCAAGATCATTGCGACTGTAAAGCGATACGAATGAAATATTAAAATATTCAGGATCGTAGCATTAAATCATCTACAAAATCGAATACTAATGAACGTGTTTACCTCCGATTTTGCGGCAGCTTTTATTCGTTCGGATTCAGCGTCGCTGACAATATTGTATATCATTGTGATTCTAGGTTCTAGGTGTAGGTGTTCAACGTTCCACCAAAAATAATACGGCACTGTGCCATAATGTACCTCACAGAAAAGATTTTGAACCGATTTTTTCTGAAAAAAAATAATTAAAACAATTAGAGGCTATTATTCGGTGATTTAAAAATATCTATAATGCAGATAATTAATAACCTCAGCATGCAACAGAACAATGACACCAATGAAAGGGGAAAAATAAGTAAAAGTTTCCAAAAGAAGTGAAATGTCTTCATCTTCCAGGGAAAAAGATGGAGGGGAATTCTAGGGATTTCGGTACCTTCTCTGGTGATACTGGTACAGTTGTGGATCAATGTTACATTTGTTTTAAAAGATTTTCCTATTTTCTTTTATTTAAAATACATGTGGATTAAAAAGTAGATCTTAATGGGGAACATATATAGAGGTGGCCGAAAGCGTTTTAAAAGTTTTCTTAAAAATACTAGATCGTTTTTTCGCGTAAAGTAGAGGAGCGTTGCCCTTACTCCTCAACAAAAGACCTGGCTTTAGATTGCGGAATATTCAAGATATCCCTTCCTCCTCAATATCTCAGTTCGGGGTATGTTATTCATGTATCTAGCCTCTTTGGCTTCATGAGTAGAGCGTGAGACTATTTACCTATGGTCATGCGGGAGGTCACGGTTTCGCGCCTCGGCTGTGGCACTATAGTAGGAGTTTTTCATCCAGCCAGGCAATTGGCAAGGTTTTTTCCATCGAATATGCCATATATTCTAAATTTATTTAGAATTAGTCTGCGTGGGGAAGCTATAAATTACAGACCATATGCGTCTCCCTCATTTGAGGTTGCCAGCCACGTTAGAAACCGCCATTTCGGCTATTATTAACCGTATCTAGTCGTTAACGATTCGGTGGAACAGACTTACGGCTTTTCCTCGACAGAGTTGGTGATAAATATTAATCCCTAATTCCTTTTCTTCTTCTGGAATACTGAAGCCTTCTTCGGGATCATACGTTTCAAAGACTTGTACCCATTTGAGATTCTCATTTTCGTTGTCATGGTTCCAGGAAATCTTTAGCCGCATGTCATTCATGGCAGTATCGAACATCAAATCATCTTCATCTGTAAAGACAATGATAAATTTTTCCATAGGATGTCTTCAATGTTTATAATTCTGGTAATCGTTATGACTTTTAACGTCAAATTTGATGAAAATTGTCGCCAAATTCACTTTCTTCACAACACACATGACGAGTCTGTTATATTCACAGCCATTAAGAATTATCTAGGCCTAAAATTTAAACACCGTTACGTGGGGGGTGGGGGGTGGCGGTGTGAGAGCTACGATGCAATTAGGTTATGTGTGTCCACCTGATGTTATGTTAATGTTGATCTATGGGAATATTTAAAATTAAAGATTATGTTTGCGAATATATGGGTCTCTGTCTTTATCTCAGATTCCATTAGGGATTAAAGTGGCGATTTGTATATGGAGCCTTTCTGTGAGGTAAGTGTGGAGAGAAAAAACCTATCAATGTGTTTGTCTCTTTACGGTATGTCTTCCTTCAAAATGTTCATCTGGCAACTCTCTTTATAACGAGAGTAATTTATTCTTATTTTTACGTCTTTAACGTCTAACTAGCAACGAGACACAGATGTCTATCAACTTGGTTTTGTCTGAAGGTTGTTTCATCTTTCACTTCGCCTGATGTTCGAGGTCCCTCAACTGATTTAGTGTACGGTGTACTCTAAAATGGCTGTAAAAGAGCAACATCTGCATTTTCAACATTTCTATTTGACAGTAGATTCACTCACCAGTGGATGCATCGCCGTTTTCATCATCACTATCATCATCATCATCATCGTCATCATCTACCTGCCGCCTTCCGTAAGCAATAAGTGATCTGAGGCGCATCATCTCTCTCAACAGGGAAGGATCATTATCTAAGTCTACGACAGTTTTAGTCAACTCGCTGGCAAGGTTGAACTTGCCTTCACTGATAGCAGTAATGACGAGATTCCTGAAATCTTCAGCTGTTAGAGGTCGAATGGCCGACCTCGTCTCGATTTGACCGGTTTCTCCGAGTTTGTTTAGGTCAAGTCGGTAGACGTCGATGAGACGTAACAGCGTGCTGTGGACACCGATCATTGTTTCTTTGTCCGGGATGTACGTAGCCCACTGAGGCCACATATCTCCCAGAACATCTACGAGATTAGATGATAATCAAGAGACATCAGATAGAACTTTAAAGATATTGCTTCAGAGAACGAGGGCTAGCATCACACTTGACAAAGGTCGAACAGGGAATACAAATAGTTTTATTCCAGGTTCTTTGTGCTAATTTAAATACTTGCGAAGGATAATTATATAGGAATCTATACTATCAAATCGTTGTTTCACGCGGGAACTGCATATTTCATGCATATTAATTGTAGAAATTATATAATGGAGAAATGGACACAGCGAAAGGAAATATAGTTAATAGTGAAAGCCAATTAAGGAATAAAACAATATTACGGTTTATATAATGTGTTTCCTATTTTTTTTAAAATTATTTTTAAGTATAAATTTTAAGTATAAATTCCAATTTAAAACAAAACAAAAGTACGAAGATGAATATTTCTCTAAAACGAACCTTTAAACGGGTCCCACTGAGAGATGAGTTGGAGTTGACCCCACTGACTCTTGTCTTTTCCATGGAATTCGTTTTCGTCTATTTGCTCCCGTCCCTTGCTAGTATTCCACGATTGTTGCCAGATAGTATCGAAATCAGTCGAAAATCTGGAGCACACAGATACAAATAGCAAACATCTTTATTCCCAATTTTCATCAAATGTGTACGTATTCAAAGTAAGTTATTGAAAAGAAATGAATATTACGATACATTTCCTAATTATGAATTTATTAACGTTTAATTTTAGATTTACATTTGTGAAGAAAAATCATTTAATGTTTATTCAATTATTGAATTTTTACATACATATTATTTGGGGTATCACTGTATGGAGTCTTTGAATACCTCCTGCTACTAAGGGCGCTTTATTAAATCTACAGTATTATTATAGTTATTATAACCATTTACAAAGAATATAACATTTAATGTTATATATCAAGTGTTATAATCATATTAAATAAACGTTATAAACTTCCACAAACCTGACTAAAACCATATATATTATTTCAGAAATACAGTCTTTTAATTTATTCACAACGTTCATAGCATAACTCATAGTATGGCAGGTTTATAATAAAGATGGAAATTCAGGATCAGAATTAGAATAAGGTGTCTGGGTGACTCATCAGCCTTAAATCAATTACCCGATAGTCACGTCAAGACGGGCCACACATCAGCTGAGTATTTACTATGTTATCTTCAACAGAGCTAATAATATACAAATATATTCACCAATGTTTAGACAGTTTGAGCTACATTATTTATATATGTGCGATATTGATAAAGTCCAGGGAAGTTCGTCATCACCCCGAGAATGCTGCCATTATGGCACTTAAAGCACTAGGCAGATAATTTCCAATGAATTGATACGTGGCGTCTTCGACGGTTAATTAGCGGAAATTATAGGCAAATATAGGCTAATACAATAGGGACTATCAGTCACATCCAATTTATTAGCCAAGTGTCCTATCTGATGTCATTGTCTAAGCTTAAATTTTGAGAATATCCAAACTCCTTGCATATCCAACGTGACCTTCAAAAGGTGGAGTCAGTTCGTTGTCCTGCCTACTACCATCTTAAGAATATCCGCTGTTTAAAAGCGTTCTTGACTAAAAAAAACACACTTGTTTGTATGGTCCATACCTTTGTTATATATCGTATAGATTATTGTAACTCCCTTTTATATGCCATATCTGTATATTACATCAATCGCCTTCAGAGATTTTAGAATAGTGCAGCTCGCATAGTGACAAATACTAGAAAATATGATCATATCACCCCAATTCTTCAAAAACTACATTGGCTACCTGTTGGGCAGAGTATCTACTTAAATATTTCACTAACAGTTTTTATATCTATTAATTAAATGGTATCTGAATACCTGTGTGAACTTGTGTTCATTAGAAAGTCATCCCGAAAACTCAAGTCATCCAGTCAGATACTATTGCATGTGCAAATGTCTCAGCTCAAGTCATATGGCAATTGTGCATTTTAGTGTTGCAGCCACCACTTTGCCTGCAGATATTACAAATGTGTCGTCTCTTGAAAATTTTAAATCTGTTATAAAAACACACCTGTTCAAGGTCGCTTTCACGGATAATTTATTATTATTATTATTATTATTATTATTATTATTATTATTATTATTATTTTGTTGTTATGGTAATATAATATTAAGAGACAAAGACATTATAATTGGGGTGAAGGGTGCTGCAAATCTCCAGGTTGTGGGCTCGAATCCGACTGATATCTGTGTTTATGGGTTGTGTTTCCTGAGTAGGTCGCCCCTCGGCTATATGTCCCATGTGTTTAACTGGTACCTAGGCTAAATAATATCAATCACAACAATAACAATAATAACAACAACTTTAAAATTGTTTCTCTGCAGCGCTAACAATAAGTAATAGAACGTCAAGATAAACACAGACAGCACCATATATATTAATATTAATATTAGCAGCAACATCAACATTAACAACATGGTGTGATGACACCAACTGACATTCACATGACTAGTAATATTAACTATATTAACAACTCTAGAAACAGCAAATATTTAACGTTATCAGCAACACCAGTAACATGCACAGTAGGATTATCCGTAACACCACTAGTAACAACAACAGTAACATTAACACCACCAATGAGAGCAGCATTAACAACAACAGCAACAATAACATAAGCAATCAAACGCAAACTTTAACATTACTTATTACACCAACTTTGTCGTTACTAGTAACAATAACATTAACATTACAGATAAAACCAACTTTATCGTTATAAGTTGTGGTTTTGTCGAAGTTGGTGTTATCATCAACTTTAGCATAAACAGTAACATCAACTTTACCATCAAGTGTACTAATAACATTTACAACACCTATGACATCAAGATTAACAGTAACAGTAACATAAATACCACTCTGATTACGACACCATCATCACCACCAATAACACCAAAATCGACACCACGACCAATCACACCTACATCGACTTCACTACTGATAACACCAACATCGACACCACCACCATCAATAACACTAACATCAACACTACCACCACAACCAATAACACCAACCTCTACACCACCACCTCACCACTCATAACACCAACATCAACACATCACCACCAAAAAAAATAACACTTACACCGACACCCCCATACCAATAACACCAGCATCTACACCACCGTCTCAGAACTAATAACACTAACATTGACACCACCACTGATAACATCAACGCATCACCATCATTAACACCAACATCGCCCCACCAAAAAAAGCAAAATAACACCCCCCCCTCCCCCGACACCCCCCCCAAACCAAAATTAACCCCCTTAAAACCCCCCCCCCGACACCCCCCACACCAATAACACCAACATCGACACCACCACCTCACCACTGATAACACCAACATCCACAGTAGTGTGGCCGAAAATACCAATAAAAAACCAGCACCAATAACATCACCTCCAATAACACCAATAACATCACCTCATCAATACCAACACAGACAAATCTCAAACAAGACGACAAATTAAACATTTCCTTACTTTGTGAATGCGTCCAATCTCTTCCTCGACACTGTAACAAATCGCTCCATAGATCCAAGAAGATTCTTCTCAAAGATAAACATACCAGTAGCAAGATCACTGGATGAGAATAAATCATCGCCCGATATAATCTTTAAAACCATCATAAAGACGGAAATTTTTATCCCTGTAATCCTTCCATAGGAAGATCCCATTTTGTAAAGCAGGTTAAGCTCTCTCTATCTCTCTTGTTGGGATCAAATACCGTGGTCTTCGTCGGGTGAGGGCTAGTTTCTGGGAAAGGTAACGCTATCCGAACTCTACCTCCATATAAATAATTATAATTTATGGTAATGAGATGTGCATTGCATATGCTAATTGCCTGGAATTGTAAACGTGTCAAGACGTCTGAACGATGTACAGAAATTCGACTGTTACGCTTCTTGTACATCAGTATGTACATTAATTAACAAAATTATTTCGCAGTAATAACATGTCGTGCGGAGGCAGAGACTGTCCTCGAGCTACAAAGTTGATTTTATTCTATTTTTTTCTACGTCCATATGTCAGGACCATAATTAGTGTCAAATATTGGTAATTATAATAATTGATTTTTAATTTTTTTGTGTGTTATCTTCTTGTACAAACGTTGTTTAAGATCATTATTATATTTGGTTCTAATATGGTTCAATTGATCCTTGGAGATTTATTGATCCAGACGTCAAGGAGGGGAAAGGGCAATGAACTAAGGGAAGTCAATCGTCACAACAATAATAATAATAACAACAACAGTTACAACAACAATAACAATGTGACCGGCACTTATGTTAAACTATTAAAGATAGAGGTAATTTGAACAACTGTTTGCCAAGTAAAGTCTCAAATGCGTTGTTGTTGTTAATGTTGTTATTGTTGTTATTGTTACTATTGATATCAATACTATAATCACCATCATCATCACCATCACTAAAACTACTACATCATTTAACATATTACAACATCATATTAGGAATCAAATTAATTTATAACATACGTTAATGACATATTGGATGTGATGTATTGTTCAATGCGTTCGTGAGAAATGATTTATATCAATAGTTATTTTTACAATATATTTCTAACGATGGTGTTCAGAATAGAGCACAATTCTGGTAGTCAATTTTTTTAATCACAAACTCCCTTTGTGATTAATGTTCGTACCTGGATCACAAGACACTAACTTATTTCACGAAACGGAAGGTATAAAAATGTATGTCTAATATTGTTTCTCCAGTATTTACACGTTGTCATTATAAATAATGAGTGCAAATGCTCTGTTCTTATTAATATTTCATGAAGTTAACCGGTAAACAAGTACATAACGATTTATTCTCAGGATCTAGGAGATATTTCAAGTAAACGGGAAATAATAAAACAAATATATGTTGACGTCCCTTGCTCACATTTTTTCCGTTGCTCACATTTTGTTAACAAACTGGTTTGGAACGAGACGTACGAACGCGCAACCTGCATACGTTCGTTAAATATTTCTTCTTCTTAAAATGACTTACTTGAAACAGTTTCTCGGGTATTAGATTAATATCTTACTAATCGCATCATTGATGGTGATATGATAATGTGTGTGTGTTAATATATATATATATATATATATATATATATATATATATATATATATATATATATATATATATATATATCTGTGTGTGTAGTAAGAATATGATAACATGCTGATCGTACACAATACACATCTGTGGTGTGTCGTATCAAGTGTGTATACGCTTTAGTGCGATATCGTTTGTCGTCAAAAATTATTGTCGTTATTGGCATATCGGCATATGGTATTCATGCCTAGCAATATCCAGGTAAACAATAGGTTATCTAAATGATAATATTTTTTATTAAAATGATATCAATCAATTTGCAAAATTTATAAAATGCTTACGTTTTGCTCTAAACTGATAAATTACGGATAAAAGTCGCAGTTGTATTATTTGTCGGCCAATCAGTGTTGTCCTTATAGATTCATGACACACAATTTCGATCTGAGTATACAAGATCTATGATCAGATCCAGAAGCTACATTATGATCTACTCGTCATAATGTTGCCATGTCCTGCTTTCGGGTCATACATCTGCCTTTCTAATGTTGTATTTACATGCTTGTTTTGCCTTATGTTTCTTTTCATATAATATTTTAGAAGATTGTTGTAGCTTGTTTGTATATATATATATATATATACTATATCTATATATAAAATAATAATAATAATAATAATATAATAATATTAGATTCTATTTAATAAGGCCCCTTAAGAGGCCATTCAAAGGCCTTACAAATAATATGTAATTTAATAATACCCCAAATAATGTCTGTAAAAACCCTGTAATGATTTAAAAGATAATAATTATTTATCTGTGAAAGCGACCTTAAATAGGTGTGTTTTTAGAAGAGACTTAAAATTTCCAAGAGACGACGAATTTCTAATATTTGCCGGCAACTTATTCCACAAATTGGGGGCTGCAACACTAAACGCACAATCACCATATGACTTGAGCCGTTACATACATATATTGATAGATATATGTATGTAAAAGTCCCTTCCTGAGACTTCTATTCTAAGACCAATAATTAAATCAATACGTGACTGCATTCATATTTTATCACATCGTTATGTTTAGACTCAGTATTATTATATACTAATTTTGGCTGTAGCCCATGGCACGACTACAGCCATATTTCGCATCCATTTAATGACGTAAAAATAAAACGTCAGCGTAATCACCGCTGAAGGAATCGCTCGTGAAACTATGACGTAGTATATTGATTTTGGGTATTCCCCCAGTAGCCTCGGTTTGGCACGATGTTATGCGTCTACATCTTTCTCTTAGATTCAATTGTACGGATTTTTGCCAGGTGCTGTCTGTATGCATTAATATAATGGATTGATGTATAAACAATTAAAAAAGTAATTAAGTTATGAGCTAATTATCTATAGACTAGCTATAAACTGGAACGTCGCATAATTTAAATGTAAGTCGTTTCTAACAGGTCCCATGTGGTCTAGTGGTTAGGATTCCGGCCTTTCACGCCGGCGGCCCGGGTTCGATTCCCGGCGTGGGAGCACATTTTTTAACGACAATTTATATTATTAATAAACCAATTAAACTATTCTGATTTGCTTCACAATAAAGTTATGGTTTATCTTTAAATACAACTAATACAAAATATAATTTTAAAGACAACGCAGAATAAAAGCGCCTTAACCGACATCTTAAAATATCTAAATGTGTCGCTTTTGGATGGTCCCTAAGTTATGGTGTTCTGACTAGAAATGTTCTATAATCAATGTGTTTTGGGCAAACCTCTGAAATGAATAGAACGTCTGGAGTTGGTGATCACGAAACTTGAGATGATAGGATATATAAGGACTAGAATTTTAAAACAATCTTTGTTCTTCGGAAGACCAGTTCGAACTACACGAACTCTCTATGCCCAGTTGTGTCTATATCTTCACGCGTTGGGGGAAAAACTTATGTACAGTAAAAATATAAGTAATATAGTTATTACGATAAGCAACACCATATAATTACAATAAATAGAAGAGCAATATATTGGCCAGATCGTTATATAACAAAATACACATGACATTAATTAATATTAAGTTTATAATTATAGGTTGGTAGACTAGAGGTAAATGGTTAGCATCATTTAGTGAGTAATATTCCTTTGAGTTTGGTTTATAAAAATAATAATAAAATATGAATGAATGGATGGAACCTTTGTGTCTATTGTTATCTGGTTAATTATTACATAATACCTTTAAATCCACACACACGCACGCACACACTCACACAAACACACACACACACACACACACACATTCTCTCTCTCTCTCTCTCTCTCTCTCTCTCTCTCTTTATATATATATATATATATATATATATATCATTTGCTTTTACAGAGACACAAATTTACCTTAAGGAATTAATGAGTAACTGGATAATTGCATTCTTTCTGATCACACGAGACACATGGGCACGTGGCTACAGTCTATTTAGATAAATTAAATGGCTAGGTTAAACTTATACTGAGTGATAAAGCATGCCATAGATGTATATAAAACATGGATTTGATTCCATGATTTGGAAGTCTACAATGCAGTCTACTAATACAGTTGGTTTTTATATAGCACAGTGGTTAGAGCCTTACGCTACAAATTTCCAGATTGTGAGTTTGAATCAAACTCATACCTGTGTTTGTGGGTTGTTTCCTTAGAGTAGTCTCCCATCGACCATATGTTCCAGGTGTGACCATCGCCGAGTTTAAACAAACTATTCACTGACTGACTGACTGACTGACTGACTGACTGACTGACTCACTCACTCACTCACTCACTCACTATGGGAACATCATAATAACATTAACTCGTCAAGGTTACAACAAGCGTGGATGAATTCTTCAAGTTCTTCATATGTTGGTCTATATCTTGTAACGGTAACAACCCTCCCCCCGGAGTGTTTCCCATCGTCAGTGACTTACCCATCAATTAATATAAATGGCCATGGCTTGTACCCGGAGGGAGGGGTATAGCCTACCCTAGATAGCTGGTGACTTCCATGCTTGACCTGAAAATCACGGAAAAAATGAGTCTTTTCAACCTGGATCGCAAAAATCACGGATAGCAATATAAGCGATGTAAAAATATTTCCTCCAGATTGCGTCCTATTTTCACTTGTTCAACACGGAGAAGCAATGAGTGAGGATGTAATGGTTAAAGTTATATCTGTGTATGACTTCTATCAACACCATAATAAATTAATAACCTTTAGGTGTGTGTGTGTGTGTGTCAGTTTTTGTGTTTGTCGATTGAAAATGCTTTCAACATACACATGCATGTTATTATGTTATAAAACAATAATTAATTACTAGAGAAAACTAAAGGTCAAATTAGCAAGGGGAGATAGTTCAGTTACAGAAATTTGTAAAGGGGGATTATTTTGGATTCACGGAACTCACCAGCCACTTAAAGTAGCCCCACCCCCGGGATCTCTTAGAGGCTAGAACACTTACCAAACTGATTCTTGTTCTAGCATTCAAACTCACCATCTTAAAACGATTCTTTGGTGACCGGTTGGCCACAGATCTATAGCACCTGGGTTCAAACACTTCGCCTCATTCCATCAGCCCATTTAACCTAACTTGTGCACAAAAGTGGCCGTAAAACAGTAACATGTGTCTATCTCGGAAGTTATATATCTAAATTAAATATTTTGCATTTATAGGGATCACTTTGGGCTGGCTGCCATGTGGCTGATTGATTATGGAGCATAATATGCACACAATCAAGAAAAACTATGCCGCGGAGGATAGGAATGTGTTATCCCTCTAGCGGTAGTAAGCGGAACTAATGCAGCTGTTGTTTTTCGTTTATCATTGTTCTCCAGATCTCCGAGCAACGAAAATCAAGCTATTATAATGTTATTAGCGTTTAGTAGTATCACAGTTTCGAGAAACTGAAAATATCAAGTGATTGGAATAAGATTTATTTACCATTCTAATAAGGATTAATAAATCGTCCTTCATCAAGTTGTCAGCCAGCTTTAATATAATTTCTAATCAAAAGCCATAAATAACAAGGACGTGCTCACACAAACGGTTATCCGGCCCGGTTTGCATACATACGTAATTAGTGATTATTTCTAAGTACGCTTGTTTATGTACAGCGCCCTCTACCGGATCGCAAATAACATGAATATAGCTAATGACAAAATAAGCGGACGTTGTTATGAACATACACAGCGTTCGTCTATTGTTTGCGTAATATATACAACAGAATGTTATTACAAAATACCGGTGTAACCATGGAAACGCTGCCCTAACTATATTAATCCTTTACAGAACGTAAACTATCGACTGTTTCTATAGCTGTTAATATTAACGGAGAACAAGAATATTGGTGAGACGTCTATAATTACATGCAAATTAATTACCTGAGTGTATGGCCGGGATAGTTCTTATATTAATTCCTATAAGCATAGTTATTCCATATTATTACCTTAAATAACAAGGTGATTAATTACATTCTGCCTCGAATAAAAACAACATTAGTTTAAATAACAATGATATTATTTTTATTTTGTCTCATAAAAAGACATCATTACCTACACTAAATTATCTCTCCATATTGTCCTTTCCCCTCCCCCCCACCATTGATCGAGGATATATAAGTAGACAGTAAATAGATCCACTGGTCGCCGACTGTACGCGTTTATAACTTCATTAGATTTATACTGTATATTAATCTGATTTGTTAATACTTTATGCCAGCGCGTAAAGTTAAAAAAAAACAACACTGTGCCTTATTTACATTAAACAATTCAAATATTTTAATCCACTTTTTGTCAGACCAATTCGCTTACAAAATGATACGAATTTATTTTCTATTTCTTATGTGCGTTTCATTTACGCCCCTTCTTTTCTTAGCTGCTTCTTTAGAAAATCACCCATTTATTTCCGAATAATGCTCGTCTTTTGCTATTCCAACGCTTTCCAGTGTAACGTATTTTAGAATATTATACTGGAATTAAAAAAAGGCAACACCATCGTTTACGAATGAAAATCAAAGCCTGCCTGGCTTTATTTGACTTCGACCACCTAACACACAAAAATACTGCTAGGAGCGTGTCAGTTTCAGATCTAGTGATAATATAAATTGAACATTTAGTGTGACGTAAATATATTGAACATTGAGAACCCTTGCCTTACCCACCATTGAGAGGTTTTGTCAATACGTAGAATGTAATTTGACAAGATATCCAGGCCCAATTTATCGCCGAAGTGAGCAAACGGTAACCTTTTTCCCTGCGTAAAATGCATGCTAATCAATTGCTATCCAAATGTCTGATCTTAGGGCAGGTTTTTAATGCTGGTGTCGTTCCTATGTATTATGATGATGCAATGTTTATTGGCAATTGTATTGAAAATGAATCATATGTCCATCTGTAATTACTCATCATCTCTGTTCATATGTACATACTTATAAAATACAAAATAATGCTCTGTACTAATGTCATTTGTTACTGTATTAGATTATAAATAAACTCTTCTTCTTTCATGATATTCATTAAACAGTATGATAGTGATAAACCTGGATGATGCATTACACTGTTCGATCCGTTATGATACGGAACTTCACCTAGAACCCTCGTCGAAGAACCAGCCAATCTAATTAAGTCGTAAAGCTGTAGTGATGTGACAAGTGACAGATATGTCACGTGTGTCGAATGGCTTCAGTAATTAACTTCGTACTTCAACTGTTACTAGCCGTTATGCGACGGATAATGAAGCCACTTACTCCGTGACGTGTACCTCATGTCTGTGTGACTTGTTGTTTTTTCCCTGGATGACGTGTCCCAGTTTTATCCCGGTGAAATATTTCTCTTCTATCCCTCTGACACGAATCCTTTTTTTATTCCTGTGACAGATATATGTTTTCTCCATCCGGTATGTTGTTATTTATCCGGCTAAAATGTACCTGTTTTATCCGTCTAAGATGTACCTGTTTTATCCGTCTAGGATGTACCTGTTTTATCCGTCTAAGATGTACCTGTTTTATCCGTCTAGGATGTACCTGTTTTATCCGTCTAAGATGTACCTGTTTTATCCGTCTAAGATGTACCTGTTTTATCCGTCTAGGATGTACCTGTTTTATCCGTCTAAGATGACCCGTTTTATCCGTCTAAGATATACCTGTTTTATCCGTCTAAGATGTTCCTGTTTTATCCGTCTAAGAGGTACCTGTTTTATCCGTCTAAAATGTACCTGTTTTATCCGTCTAAGATGTACCTGTTTTATCCGTCTAGGATGTACCTGTTTTATCCGTCTAAGATGTACCTGTTTTATCCGTCTAGGATGTACCTGTTTTATCCGTCTAAGATGTACCTGTTTTATCCGTCTAAGATGTACCTGTTTTATCCGTCAAAGATGTACCTGTTTTATCCGTCTAGGATGTACCTGTTTTATCCGTCTAAGGTATACCTGTTTTATCCGTCTAAGATGTGCCTGTTTTATCCGTCTAAGAGGTACCTGTTTTATCCGTCTAAAATGTACCTGTTTTATCCGTCTAAAATATACCTGTTTTATCCGTCTAGGATGTACCTGTTTTATTCGTCTAGGATGTACCTGTTTTATCCATCCAGGATGTACCTGTTTTATCGGTGTAAGATGTACCTGTTTTATCCATCCAGGATGTACCTGTTTTATCGGTGTAAGATGTACCTGTTTTATTCGTCTAGGATGTATCAGTTTTATCCGTCTAAGATGTACCTGTTTTATCCGTCTAAGAGGTACCTGTTTTATCCGTCTAAGATGTACCTGTTATATCCGTCTAAGATGTACCTGTTTTATTCGTCTAGGGTGTATCTATTTTATACGTCGAAGATGTACCTGTTTTATCCATCTTGGATGTACCTATTTTACCCGTCTAAGATGTACATGTTTTATCCGTCTAACAAGTACCCTTTTTATCTAAGTGGCATGTACCTGCGTTCATCAGTTTTATCCCGGAGATATTTAGCATTTTAAAGCTTATAACAAACAGCTGCTTGTGATATCCAGCGGTTTTCTGCATGTGAGATGTAGAAATCCTATCATTGTGGAATAACTACATACGCCTGTTTTACGCCTGTGACATGCAGCTCTTTTTACCCTATTTATATTAGTGACATCAACCTATTGTTTATCCTAGTGACATTACCCTGTTTTATCAATGTGGCAATAACCCGTTTTATCAATGTGACTTTAACCTGTCTTATCCCTGTCACTATCAAGTATATCCCGTAGTACACATTATGTTAGTATTCTACGATAATTACCTCAAGAAGCCATTTTTCTCCTGTTAATGTCTAATTATATTCGCGGAACAGTGAATCCCCATAAATGTTGTTATTAATCTACGTTGATTACAGCTGCGTAACGGGACATTAAGACGTCAACATCAGGGATTTGGTATTCTCGTTCGCTGATTAACGCCATTTTGTTTCTAATTTGTCTGTTTGAATTCTGTGTACATAGTCGAGTGTTTTTAAGTCGTTCGATTTAAATTGTTTATCTCGTATTGCGTGATGATGATATTTATGTTGAAACGGGAAAAACCGATCTTTTATTATTGTGTTCGAGGCATATTTATAATAACTGAGCATTCCTAGATGATGAATTAGAAATGAAATAATTCGTTTAGAAATGTTTTAAATGAATTCTTCCTGATTTTTAGCCTGTCTGGGACACATGCCTATTATTATTATTATTATTATTATTATTATTATTATTATTATTATTGTTATTATTATTAAATCCTATATACCACTCATTCATCAGTTAAAACCATGTTTCTTGTGACGTTTTATATACAATGTTTTCCGAGGATGAAGTTTGCGGATGTGGTTCACGTGATGTATTTCTACATGACAGAGAACAACTTTATCCACCATCAGGTACCCATCAATAACAGAGTAGTACGAGTACGGTGTGTACTATATGTGTGGTGCGGTTATAATGAAACCAACGCCCCCCTCCACTATAAACAGGGTACTTGTTCGGAGAGATGGGACCAGAAACCCGAGGGGGGGGGAATGGTCACTCTAGTGTTTTATGTCTATACAGATTTGTATTGAAAAGTCCAATTCATTAAGATGGCAATGTCATTTGACGTGATCAGTTGCCCGTTAGAAAGAATAAACCTCCCAGTGTTATGAGCCGAGAAAGTAGTTTATCAGTTGACCTGTAGCTGGAAACGTTATGACGCTGCTGTAGTCAAGTATCGAATTAGGGACGAATCGGTAATCATCAGACCAACCGTCAAGCACTCTATCGTCTGAGCCATCGGAACTTGCTAATAAATATGCTTTGAACCAAACAACTTCAAAATTAAAGTAATCGTTGGATTTGACCTCTGACGTCATCTTAGGTTGCAGGAGACCATAATATGAGGAAAATGTATCAACAATATTCAGCTTTCGCGCGAGTTGTGTGCCCCTGAACCGGCATTAATTAAACGAGGCCCGGAACTAGCATTAAACTAACGGACTCCAACAACAACAGCAGCATGAAATAAACGAAATAGCCTGACGTTGGATTAATTCGTTCTCAGTTCCAGCTTTGAACTTACTCCAGTGACCACTCAGTTAGTGATAGTGCCATGCATCAGTCTACATTCATAACAGAAACAGGTGGCCAAACCCTTGTTGAAGATGAGACCATAAAAAAGCGAAACAACATTGTCAAAAGCTCTTCAGAAAGCCGTACATTTAAAGAAAAGAGATAACTAGAGACAATAGAGGAACATCAATTTCATTGTTTATCATGAAGACCTTAGCTGAGAATTATTTGTCTATGGTTTGTCAGAAGTGAAGTTGCTTTGAACCGTGTATTTCAGTTACTAAGAATATAAATATTGTGTTCGAAAGAATGTATTAATGGACAATCATCATGAGTCGTTTTTGGATACGTTTTCTTTCAACTAAGTGGTCGCCAACTAGTGCTTTATTTATCGGGTAATGTCGGTTATCCTGCTGATAATATACAAATAGATGTAATATTAAATTGCTTCTGACAAGAAGGTTTCATTTTTAGGCAAACAACGTATGGCTCAACAGAACTTTTAGATCTTTCCTAAGTTGTGTATGATTTTTGTCGTTGTACTGTTTTTCCTTAAGATTAAAAGTTTAGTGTAAATCGGTTATTTAATAAAAGGTGCCGAGACTTTAGGATATGACTTCCATTACTGTTCTAGAAAATTATTATTCATTTGTATTTTTGGTGATCTCTGAAATTGTTACGTTTTGCTTACTAATTCCTTAATTATAAAATTCCGTGATATGGGAAGTTATTGGGGGCAGTTACGTGTATGGAACTTAGCATTTTTATATGCGGAAAATACTTCGTAACTAAAAAGGCACATGCCTAACATAGTTCTAGCTTCCGGATCCAGAACGCTCATGTTGGGGGAAACTTTGGCGGTAAAGTGATACCATGGAAATCGACATGCGACCATCGTCCGTCCTACGGGGAAGGGGGAACGTTACCATAGAAACAACGTAGTCGGGGGCTAGTTGGCAGCCATGTCTGATTAGAATATGTCGCGATTGACAGAAGAAAAAAGGAAGAAGAAATTGAGAAAACTCGTGGGTTTTTAATCTGTCAAAGATGTGACCAAACTGGCAGCAACATGGAATAACATTACGGGGACCTGCATAAATATGGCCATGTTGGGGATTTTTGGGAGGAGGGGGCGGGAATGTGGAAAGCTTCGGGAACAAAGAAGTCGAGAAACAGATTAAAACTTCTGGCCATTTTAAGTCCCATGACACCATAGAAACCAAACTAACTTAACAAACAATCGATTGTCTTCATAGACTTCGAAATACGGTGAAAACTCTGGTGTGTGTGTGTGTGTGTGTGTCTGTGTGTGTGTGTGTGTGTGTGTGTGTGTAGGGGGGAGGGGCCAGGTCCTCGACGTCCTCTTCAAAACCATCACCCTCATGCTGATGACAATCTCATCAAAAGCCAGCACCTTGTCGAATGCTATCGTCACGTGATTGAGTTGGTTCCAGAACGATGTGACGTCAGAGACAATGCGGAATTATTTTCGCTCCGTGAGTTTGATAATTTCAACTCGTTAATTTTTCGAATGAAATTTTTGTTAATATATCATACTAAGTCTTCGAAAATGTCTCTAAAAGTGCCGAGTCTCTTCGAGGAAATCGAATTCTCGAGCTGCAAGAATCGGATCATGAAAGTTGAATGATAAGGCTTTTGTCAGCTGAGTGTTGGGAGACAACTGTGAATCGGGATATCAATCATTCTCTTCTTTGGGTTACAGCTAAAGCTTGTAAACAATGACGTTATAATGGCGGCTGCCAGTATGGCCTCTGTACCGGAAGTGATTAGTGATATGCAGGTGTTTGGGGTTTTACATCACAGATGAGCTGCTTTATGGGACGAGTTAACGGCACTGTGAGCGTTCAGATTGTGTGTGTGTGTGTAGAGGAACACACACACACACACACACACACACAGAGACACACACACTGTTAAATTGACATCGTTTGGACCAAACTCTTCCAAGCTTGGTAATATAACGGATTTCTACATCTTATTTATGTCTCCTAAACTTAGATTTAAATGTTTTCACGACTTTTTATAATTACAAATACAGAAGTCCACATATTAGCAGATAAATCCTCGAGCGTTAAGATTTGTATAAGGTAAAATTCGTCGGTGTTGGCGTTACTTAGTGGAAAATGGTAACAAAATGATTGATGGCCGGGTCTGTGAAACAGTCTAACGTTTGAACTAAAGCACGTGATCACTTCCACTAGCAGCTTAATTACTCGACATCAATCACAATTAATCAATTAGTTTATTAAACCCGGCTTTCGAAATCTGACCGAATATAGGAACCACTTTATAAATAACCTCTTAAAATCTTGCCAAATACCAACCTACCCCCCACAACCTCCCCACAACCTCCTTCCCCGCCCCCCCCCCCCAAAAAAAAACAACAACATGTGTGTCAACCAAATAAACGACTTTTCGGCGATGTGTTGTTTTGTCGGTTAATTGATATTCATCCATCTTTCTAGTTATAGACCCCTTTCTTACGAGTAAAAATACATCCAGCTCTGTCTTTAATTGTTTCTCGTGAAAGGTTAATCTGTCGCAAATATATTACTCTAAAGATGAACGAACTCGTACATCGTCGTGTGGACTGGATATAATTTGGCAGACAAAGAAGTGGTTATACGTCGTGTAATGTTTATTTTCAGTGCCGCTCAGATCAAGGATTTGATAGGGAAATGCCTCGTAAAATTTAAGTATCTTAGAGCGATTCCATGGGAAATTTTATCACTTATTTAAGTTGCAGAAAGTAAGACTAATTCCAGCCATTTAATATTTTTAGTTTATCAGAATTGTAATATTATTAAACGCCAACGAAGCCCCGACAATATGTGGATACATTACGTCAGTGTTCGCCGAAATTCAGGTTTTTGGCAACAGTCGGGAGTCATATAAATTATATTTATTAATATTCGATAGGCTCTGTTTTCATTCGACGACTTACTGAGCGTGTGTTCTAGTAAAATCATAGTCTACACTGATGATGATGATGATTTGATGTTTTACGGCCACTTTTGTGCACGAGGTAGGCTAAATGGGCCGAGCGACCTCCAAAGGTAATGAGACGAAGTCAAAGACGAAACAACCTTCAGCTATGCCCACGCCGGGATTCGAACACGGGTGGTAGTGATCTGTGGTCCAGCACGCTACCGCTAGACCACGGAGGCGCCCCCATATAGTCTACACTGAGCATGCGTGCATATTAGTCGTATTACTAATCAGTTTTGCGATAGTTAGCTCAGTGATCCACGTAAACACCAACTTATCACGATGTTTATACCAATTTTTTTTAATTAATAAATGTATAATTTGTACGACATAAGTGATAGAGTGACTAATCAAGGTAAAAGTGATTGTTATTCGAATTATATGAAATTGGATATTAGACACGAAAGATTTGCTTTAATTCCACGGACAGAGACAGCTCGAGAGGTGGACGTTAAACATGTCTATTAATAGATTCTGTCATAAGTTAAACAGCTGGAAAGACAATACCGATTTCCGCCATAAAACGGAACGTCCCCGTGATCTCTGCACACGGCACGTAAGCCAGTTGTCCAATCGTAAACATAGCTGCTCTAAAGGGTCCCGTTATCTGGTTTAATTACGATCAATAAAGTGTACGGTTAACCCCGCTGAAAGGAAAACCCATCCGTACAGGGTCCACCATGATGGCGACATATCGTTCGGTTACGAGCGGCTAGGTTACCTTTATTCGAGTCCGGAAGCGTTGCTCTACATCTGGCTTTTCTGACATTTTAACAAAAGATGGCAAAAGGATGGGCTTTGTTCTTTTCCGGTGCCTCGCCTCTAACATGACGCCTAGAAC
>JAODUP010000115.1:1217500-1225000 GCA_025642065.1 Paralvinella palmiformis | reverse complement strand
GGATGTCTCGTCTAAGGATGGACTCGCCTTCTCTTCGGGGAGCTTTTGTTTGCTGTGGTCAGTTCAGTACACGATGACGTATTAATGACGTCTTTATCAGCGGTCTGCCAGGACCTCCACTGCGTCCATTCTGGCCTGTCTATTGACTCTTAGAACCGTGTATATCAACTGATTGACTAAGTCGCCGCATTAAACAACCACCACAACCGTCACCACATCATCAACAACAACAACAACAACAACAACTACAGAAGTCACCACAAGACACAAAATACAACTAAGTCGCTGAGACAATCCAGACATTTGTCTGTTCTGGATGTCAAGAGCTAATTTGCTTCTTCTAGCCACCGCCGCCTAGATTCACGAACTCCTCCCTTCCGTTTTCACCGTATCCGCTAAGAACCGAAGCCTTCGCTTGCTTTTTCTATTCGCTCCTTTTCAGCGTTCTGGACCCAGACTGGTGAGGGAACAATAAAGGTGCCAGACTCCACGTTACCAGGTCCTCTAGAAGCTTTGGTAGGAACATTACTCCAATCCTTTGTTGACACTGACGCCATATACGTCCCGGGAGATGGCGCCCGGGTGGTACGGTGGCGTCCTCTGGCGCGTGATGCTCTCGTTATCATGCCCGAAGGAATATCGGCAACTCTTTAAGAACCTGCCTTCTCTGACCTCCCTCGACACAAAAATATATGAATGTATTAAAAAATGGGGGGGGGGGTTACCCGCAGGACACAACAAGAAGCGGAACTATATTTCCGACTCCATTATCGACTTAACTATTCGCTGAAACCGCCGATGAAGTCGAAAGGGAACTTGAGTAACATCATATTATTAGTAAACATCGAGAAATCCCGTTTAATTTGTGTCACTCAAGATCTCGTGTCATTATTGATGTTTGATTTAGGTGTGCGTTCGGAAGATAATAATATAGCTACATTAATGACGCTTTTATGGTAAGAGATTGGGATATTTTGATAGGGCGAAGGCTTGCGTGTTCGTTTGTCACGCTAGTAATGTCAATCATTACCCCCCTCTATCGCTCAGCCTCATCTTATTCGTGTTAGTGCAGGTATTCACGGCATCAAGGTGGCACAAATCAACGTCGCCGATCGAGGAAACCAATTAACATCGATTTAATAATGCAGAGATATGTCACCTGTTAGCCGATAAAGCGTGTCACGTAAGTCTACCCGAGTCAGCATTTATAACAATAACTAGGTGGCGTGTCACTAAAGACTGTTGTTATGGGTGGATTTGCTAACTGATTGGTTGGTTGGAAATCTGGATCTCTAAAAATGTCCAGTTATGGCTCGAACGTCTAGATCCGCGAATCCGTATCTGATCGTGACTTGCAAAATGTCGTCAAACGTTGTTGTCGTTGGTATTGTAATTGGAGAGATGCTCTCAGTTTTGTCATGTAAGCGCGAACGGCTTCGTGTTTGGGTACATAACGTACCGGTAGCTGGATGTTCGCGCGGTAATTGAATAGTTGGGTGAGTTGCTTGCGTGAGTGTGGATGAATAGTTGGGGTTGGGGGAGGGGGGCGGGTGGTAGGGTGTGGAAGATCGGGCGATTAGACTGGTTGAGTACACGCGATTATTTATCATTTACAATCTTGTTTACCGGCCTACATCGTATGGTTCGGTACGTTATATATTTTATCATGTGCGAATTATCGGGGTTGGCTATACGGCTTCGAGTTGTGTTGGTTAGTGAAGGCTGAGTTGCGTGTGAGCGTCACCTATGGACGGCTGCTGGGTGGTTTGTTTATAAGTACGTTATCAGGTGTGTTTTGTCAGACAAGGACTGATCCAATCTACGAGAGACGCCATCTTCGTCTGGTCCCCGAACACGCCATATCTGACGATCTACGGTCATTTTACGTGCCATTCCCCCCTAGAAACGCCCGTTTGTTTGTGATCGCGTTACCATGGGTGAGATGACGCCATAACACCAATGCGCCAGTCCCATTCACCTTTAGAATGAACACCTTCACGAGAGCCATCGATTAAAACTAATAACATCGTTTATAGCTGCGCTAAGTGCCATTTGCGTGCTCGGCGCTAAGCTTCATCCTATTTGCGGTTTACTGGAGGTCATTAAGACTGGGACCAAGTCTGTTACTGGCGTCTTGGTGTCCCGTCTCAGAATACGAGTGTATGTGTAGGTGTGTGTGTGTGTCTGTGTGTGTGTGTCTCTCTGTGTGTGTGTTTATTAACAGTAACCTACTTTCTGATATATGTCTAGAATAAAGGGGTCATGTGTTACACATATAAAACCAATTGACATCTATCTTCGATATAAGGGGATAATGTCTGATCCTTCTAATTGAATTGTATCTTCATTGTTAAAGGTTAAGAAGGAAGTTTGACGCCTATTAAAGACAGACGAAACTTTGATCTTATTTATTTCTATATATTTGACACGCGAGCTCATTTTAAGTGTCTATTTATAAATGATCAGTAAAGTTGTTGATATCACGTAATAATTGACGCGGTAAAGTTTGTATATATCGGCTGAGAGAGAGAGAGAGAGAGAGAGAGAGAGAGAGAGAGAGAGAGAGAGAGAGAGAGAGAGAGAGAGAGAGAGAGAGAGAGAGAGAGAGAGAGAGAGAGAGAGAGAGAGAGAGAGAGAGAGAGATGGAGAGAGAGAGCGAGGAGACATTTTGTTATAGCGTCTCTCCATAAAATAAATGAATAAATTCAGGTATCCAGCAATAAACGTATTGTTCTTTGCTGTTGCCAAGAGCGACCGTATTTATGATAATAAATGGCTTTATATAAAAAACAAGAGTCATCGTTTGTCATCATAACAGCGCACCATTGAGCCATTAAACAGATAAACAACGATTTAAAATAATTAATAAATAACAATAAAAATAAGTAAACCAACGAATAGGAAATAATACAAATATGTAAAGGTAAATATGAATTATGGAAGTTTACTGTTGAACGATTGATTTAGACCGAATATTTGTGTTTATCTTAGAACGATTATTAACATTAATAACGATGTCTTTATTCGTAACATAGATGCATGCGCTAGCGATTGATCATACAATAATGAAATTATAATGAAAATTGTTTACAGTATTATGGAAAATATATTTATAAAAAGTACGGAGCACCATAAATATGCCCTTTAGTTCGCGCGAGTTAAGGATCTAAGATTTCCTTTTCTATCCTGTTCAAGACAATTCTTCGGCTGTTTTCATCTCATCTTGGCCTATACGATTTCTAATTAAAATTGCAGATATGACCGCCGGCAGATGTATTTAGTTGATCGCTATGGTGCCATTATTGAAAAATTAATGACACGACTATTTTAACGGCATGTGCTCGGCAGTTCAGTAGCTTCGTAGCAGTCAAGATCCAGACACAGCGGCCTCATGAATATTCGACTTCAGGGCGTTTTCTTTCGGCAATCTTCGTCGCGCTTACAGCTGGTTAAATGTCCGTATTGACTTCGTCATTGTGTGTGAGATTCAGTATAACTGTGAGGTTTTAAACTGATCTCACTACGGAATGTGCGGTTATAGTTCAGTGCGTGATGTCACCACCTTCGCCGTCGCCGTACTAAAGGTTCGTGTTGATCCGTATAAATATTATATAATTATTACGATGTCTCTAATGGTAAAACACGTAATTATTCATAATATGCAAGAATTAACTGACGGAGTGACGACGGATGACCATGATAGTAAAGTTATTGTTATTAGAATCATCTGAGAAGAGATAATAGCCGCTAAACAATGTTTAATTGTCATGATCTAAACGAGAACTAATAGAAGTCTTCAATAGAGATTTAGTATAGAATAGAACAAGACTACACGCATACACGCATACACGCACGCACGCACGCATACACGCACGTACGCATGCATACACACACATACGAATGCACACACGCACATACGAATGCAGACACACACACACATTACGCACATACACACACATACACGCACATACATACACACACGCACACAAGCACGCACGCAAGCACGCACGAACGAACGAACGAACGCAAAGTCATTAGTCACTTTATATGTTTCAAGTTATTAGGGGCATAACACCGGTAGACGATGTATTTGAAAGAAGAATTACAACAATAAGGACCCTTACCTGGCCATCTGAAGTCTTTCTACAGAGACGAGCACCTGTAGCAAGGTATAATTATATAGAATTATCTGAGAACGAAGTAACTAACTACCTGCATGATTAGTAGCACCAGGTGGTCCGCTTGGTCAGTTGTAAAGGAATCCGTACCGATGGTGCAATTGTTAGAGTTGGCGAGTTCGAATCCGGCCAATACCTGGGTTTTTGCAATTTGTTTCTCCTACCAGAAGCACCTCAGCCAGATGTCTCTACTTGTGGCCAGCGTAGTGGATAAATAAACTCAACTCAGCTGAACTCAATAGGGATGAATGGATGCTGTAGAAATAGCACACGTCTTGCTTGAGGTTCTTAAACTATATCAATAAATAGTAATGTTTACTTGGAGGTAGTATATAAAATACAGAACATTAGTTTCTAATAAAACCTTAAGTTGAAAACATTATATTAAACAGTTAGTTATAAAAATATTATATATATATATATATATATATATATATATATATATATATATATATATATATATATATATATAAGCACGCATTATGCAGTAGATGATGTTCTAATAACCTAATGACGTCTACGTTACGGTTCGATTCCACATATACTACCCGTATTTGTGGGATGTTTCCTCGGAGATTCGCCTTTCAATCATATATCTTGGATCTAACAAGCTCCGAGGTTAAATAAAGCAGCCACTCTCTCGAATATTGAATTCGTTTATTTTAATAACATATATAACAACAATCACACACACTAATATAGGCCATCATCTACCAAATTGTTATTAGTTAAAATGATATCATTTTTGTCTGTTAAGTGAAATCTTCAAAGGGTTAATCGGCGGCAAACTTTACCTCTTTGTGGCTCATTATTAATTTAACTAATTAATATTTATCTGATTTTCTCGGTAAAAGCCATTTCCGGCCAGTCATTCTCGACGTTGATCATTGTTAACAGATAATAATTAACAGATAATTGTCAACAGATAATTGTCAACAGATAAAAACGGATAATTTATTTTTCACGTTAAATTCCGACATTTAAAACGTGCACATCCCTCTTCTGGAATATTCCAGTTGGTGGAATCGCTCCCCCCCTCTCTCTCCTCGCCCCCCCCCTCATCTTTATTTCTCTAAAGCGGCGGTGAACTATTTAGATATAATAAGATGTATTATTCGTTAAACATCTTCAATATACGTATAATCTGGATATGTGATTCTGTTTCTTTGATTTCTGTTAACGTCATATTATATACCGGATGTTGTTGATATGATCCATATCAGCGAGTGACCAAGTTTGTTTAATGTTAAAGTTTTAAATATGTTGTTATTAAGGTGATCCGTGTTTAACTTATCAATGTTGTTATTTACTGAGTGTAACCGATTCAGCTTGTTACCTGGAGTCTCTTGTTTATGGTCGGACTAAGATCAGATGTCTGTATCTCACAGTGACTAATGTATATTTTGTAAATATGTTTTCAGTAATTTTATTTACATATTTTCTACCAATATTTGTATTTTTTCACCATCTCTTTACATAATGTTAATTATTTCATTTTTACACCAGTAAGTAGGATTTGTGATAATGTTCTTTGTTATTAGTTTCTCCTGACTGAAAATAAGGTATATCTATCTATCTATCTATCTATCTATCTATCTATCTATCTATCTATCTATCTATCTGTCTGTCTGTCTGTCTGTCTGTCTGCCTGTCTGTATGTCTGTCTGTCTGTCGATAGATCTATCTATCTATCTATCTATCTATATCTATCTATCTATCTATCTATCTATCTATCTATCTATCTATCTATCTATCTATCTATATATCTATCTGTCTGTCTGTCTGTCTGTCTGTCTGTCTGTCTGTCTGTCTGTCTGTCTGTCTGTCTGTCTGTCTGTCTGTCTGTCTGTCGATAGATCTATCTATCTATCTATCTATCTATCTATCTATCTATCTATCTATCTATCTATCTATCTATCTTTCTATCTATCTATCTTTCTATCTTTCTTTCTATCTGTCTGTCTGCCTGCCTGTCTGTCTGTCTGTCTGTCTGTCTGTCTGTCTGTCTGTCTGTCTGTCTGTCTGTCTGTCTGTCTGTCTGTCTGTCTGTACGTATATCTATCTATCTATCTATTATTGGCTATACTATAAATTGTGTGTACCCCTTTTGTCAAGGCAACTTTGATCTCAATGAATTTAGGGTCGAGCTAAACACAGTCTTCTGTCTCCTGGATCGTTTATAAAACATTTGTCTGTTACCAAGTAGAACACGGAGAGTGGTTATAAATATGGCAGAGAATCCTACTAGGATACTATCATCATCATCATCATCACTACCACCACCTGCTAGAAAGGAAGAAACGGATAAGAAAATGACATTTCTTTTAAGACTGTTAGACAATTTAGCCGACTAATTTGAACGTATGATGGACGTTATAATGAGTGTATAGCAGTTGGCCAAGATGGTGGTGATTCGTCAAGTTTGTAAGACATCACAGAGGGTAAAATGAGCATCAGTAAGTAATGACTCTATGATGATTTGACTTGATCACCGACATCAAATATATTGATGTCACTAGCTGGCTGATTATATTTGACCTAAGCTAAGACAGGTCTATTTGTTATAATGTGGACATTACGGTTTGGCAGTTTGCCAGAAGATGATGACTCCTTAAAACACACACACACACACACACACACACACACACACACACACACACACACACACACACACACACACTAGATATTATATGTACTGATATATATGCTTTATTTCCTGTTATAGCTGCGTTATATATGTACTAATATATAAAATTTGTTTTCTATTTAGGTAGTAGTCGTTTGATCATAATTCTGTAAGAATTATAAACATCACGAAAACCTGAGCCCACGCCTTTATTATATGTAACATAAAACACACACACACACACACACACACACACACACACACACACACACACACACACACACACACACACACACACACACACACACACACACACACACACACACACACACACACGCACGCCCCTGAAGAATCGTCCAGAGTTTGAATTCACGGTTCGAGATTCTCTGTTCCTGTGCCTTATTATACGCAGCTAAAACACGCTATTACTGTTTTTACTAACAAAACACGATATGATTTAATTTTTTTTATACAGGACCATCAGAGGTTTTTTTAAAAATCAATCGGTGTTCGATGGGTCACAATCAACAACTACGACAACCACTAAGTCAATAAATCGGTACTGATAGGATGATCTTAAGAGATCACATTTTAAAACAAATATTTGGTTATTAAACTATTATATTACACGTACCGTAAATATATCATATATTTATTACTTATAATCATTTTGATAATGTTTTTATTGGAGTTTTT
>JAODUP010000115.1:1200000-1212500 GCA_025642065.1 Paralvinella palmiformis | reverse complement strand
ATTCATTGTTCTATATGTATTTCAGTCTCGTTCTAAAATGTACGACTCGGTCAAGCAAACAGACGAATCAACTGGAATTGCTCCAGGTTAAATTGATGAAGCGAAGTCTTGGCTTCAGTAGAAGATTATTGTGCAATTATTGTGCACAGAAGTTATTTCAAAAATTTCCGCCGTCGTAATCAAAATCTGTAGCTTAAGAAGCCCATCTAGGAATGTGAATTTGTATCCCTGTTAAAATATATTTTTACCTGGTCCGTGAAGAATGTCTGGTATGTTGATACGATGTATTGTTCATTTTGGATCACTCATCGGTGATTGACGTATGTCTTCAAGAAGCCTATTGTAATAAGACTGTGCTATATATTAATGGTTAAATAGTCGCTCTAAAGATGTTGTTATATCACGAAGATGTTATTAAACAATATTTAGTTTTTTTATTTTCCGTTCTCTAGTCATTTCAAATGTTACTCTGTGATCACATTTATTTCAGCTCATTTATATTTATATTAATTTTATTGTTGTAGATAGTATGATCTTTATTGTTGCTGTTATAATTCTTATTCTGTACGTTTTATAGTTCGCATGTTTTACTAATTTTTGACGCCGACAAACAATAATATAATGAACTAAATAAATAAAAAAACGCACATAGAATCTATTAAAAAGCAATTTCATTCGTAAATATAAAATGTTTATTACACGGCCATTTGTGCTGTCTAACTATAAGTTACTATAGGTATTATATTATGAATGCGTCTTCCCTTTGCTAGACCATGTCGCTACGATATTTAAATAATACACCAATTAAGGCTCGTTTTGTATTCAGTATTTCCAATGTAATTGTTTTAACTCTGTATAGCTTTATAATAAAATTTAGATTTTTTAGGAAATATACGTCGCCCGCACTCACCCCCCACACATAACAACTTTAACGGATTTGGGATTGAGCCCGCAGTACCATCCTAGACATCGTATAGAGGGGACCAAAAGGAAGCGAGATTATGCGATCCTATGCATCCATGTATCGGGCTCACTCAATCACTCACTGTGCCGATGAGAGAGGAAAACGTCGTCATATTTGGAAGCTGGGAGGGAATTCGTGCTTCTCATAAAAACTATTTTAAATTTGGTCTCTACGTTGATCTGAAGAGGAAGCAACAATGACACCATTTCAGTCACGTTTTGTTGACGTCACTACTCCCGCGGGATAAAACTTTCGTGACGACAAGCTCCGTATAAACTGAAGTAGAAAATGTTAATTCTCTTAACTTCCCCCGAATTTCACGACTTAATCGGTGAGAATCGTAAGAGGGAAAAGGTGCAATTTTTCCACGTTGTTCGTTATTTATTTCCCATATAAATGATAACTATTAAAGCCATTCATCAGGATTAAGTTATAAAGAGTTAGCGGCAATCAGACAAGACGTATTGTAGACGGGATGTAAAAAGGCGCAGACGGTTTGAGTTAGTTCGTGTTATTTAAGGAAACCAAGCGAACCACTCGGGCTCATCGTGTTCAGTACGGACGGGACCGATCTGGAGCCCTATAACGGACCGGACTTTAGTCGTACGGTGGTGCTCCGTGGCCTGATATTGTTGGTGGTAGATGGTGGTTTATCTTCACCGGTAGAACGTACTCACCGTCAGTCACCGAACGCGCAACCAAACTGCCATAAAACCACCCTCCCCGATATACTTCCGTCATATGCCACCAAATGAGTATGCACTATACAATTATTATATTAAATTATTCCTCGTATTCCACATTTTTAGATGGGATTCGTTCACTACTCAGCCACTCGCTAACACACTAACAGACGCGCACACATACACACTAACACACGCACGCACGCACACACACACCGCCGAGTCTAGCCCACTCCGGGCTACTCAACAACGGCGTGATTCCTCCGATGTCCGCATGATGTCGCTAGTGCGTCGACTGGAGGCTGACATCGTGCTATAGAGATGGTGGTTGGCCAGAGCCTGACAGTGACAACAACTGTGAGGCGGCAACAACGAGCAGGATACGCTACCGAGAGACTGGCGCTATAGCTAGCTAACCCCTGTCTCTCTCTAGCCGTCACCCTTACCGGGCTAAAAGAGCCATTGACGAGGGCTAACTTTCTCACCGTCTGACAATCGTCGGAGAGTTCGATCAGCCGAGAAGCGGTCCACTTAGCACGCGCGCTCTCTCACTCACTCTCTCTCTCCGTTAATGAGGATTGCGCTTTGGCGAGAAGAACGTTTATTCGACGCAACTCGCGCCATCCACGTGTCCCGATGTTGATGGAGATGTTGTGTTGTGTGTAGGTGTTAAGTTGTGATCTTCCGATGATAGTATTCGTAGGATACGTTGCCCCAGATGGTTATTAGGCGTGGGAAAGTTTATCGTGTGGCGAGTTTGGCATTTTGTTCGCGACGAGGTTAGTTTTCTGTGTGTTTGTGTGTGCGTCGGTGCGCGTGTGTGTTCGTACACACGCACGGGGGTATCGCTATACTCGACGTGTACGGCGATCTGCGGGAATTATTAATTGAAATTCCTTTGATCTTTGCCGCCGTCCGTCGTCGTTTAAGAGGCCGTTCCGTACAGCGCCATCTAGTGTATTTCGGCGGTTCTTCTTTCGGTTACTGTCGGCGCTGCAGAATGGCCGATACTGAGATCCTGGAGACAGCCGGAGACGTGGCGATTCCCGTTTCCGGATCGGTGAGACTGAACAACAATTGCATCTCGAAGGATACGAAAGTAACGATTATATCGGAGAGTCGCGAACTGAAATCCGCTGAGATCCAGACGTGCAGCATCGAGACCCAGACGATGATCAACGGGTCTCTGGAGAACGGGATTGACGGTATTGAGCAGCTGGTCGATCCAGAATGTCCGGATACGGACCAGGTAGAGGACGGATCCGATAAGGTAAGGGATTTACAACGTTTTATAATACGTCCGGAAATAAATGACGTCCGTTGTTGACGACAAGATGTATGTTACTGGTTCCGTATTACTGTCCGAATACATCCAGGATTACGGACGTTTGGCATGTTAGCTGTCCGAATCAGGATACGGATTGATGGATGACAGTAAAAAGAGCGCCTCCTCTGGCAGACATCTACAACACCCCCCCCCCCCTCCCCCGAAATGACTGCTCAAGCAACTGAACAAAAATAACAAACATCTTTAGTTTATATAATGTAGATTGTTCCGAGTCATAATATTGGCTTTTGCAGCCGGGTAAATTTGCATATTCTCTGTTATTTGGCTGTTTCACATCGTCTGCGTCTTGTAGTGTATAAATTAAGGTTTGTCTCCGTTATTTATAACGGAAGGCGCCCCTCAGGACTGAGACGAAATGAAGTATTTATTATCTTTTTCAGTGGGAAAATTAGTACAGTTTTATGACCAAAAAATAAACCCTCCCTCTTACCGTTCGGCTACAAGTCAAACGTAACTATGTCCCTGGAATGTCCCCTCCATATATATATATATATATATATATATAAAGACGGCCACATTGAGAGGTTGTTGTTACTATGCTGTGGCGTAGAGTTGAAGATGAGAGAATAAACATTGTCATTGTACTGGTGATAATACTGCCATCTTTATAAAATGTTTCAGTAACTTAAATACTGACTTTCAGTCAATTGACGCCAAATGTTAACACTTCATTAACCGTTTAACACGTTATAACGTAACGGAGTTGTATACAGATGGACATTAATAATATATGTGAAGACACACACAGACCCAGACATACAAACCGGATGGGGGGGGGAAATCTAGGGGGTGTTACGATGAAATATTTATCCTAGTTGGAGTTAATAAACTTTATAAAGGTATGGAGGGGGGGGGGTTACGGTTATGTTGATAGGTTTGAGTTTGGATGGGGCTGCGTGGTTATAAGTTGGCGGCATTTTGTTTGGGTGGTACGGGAGCGATTTTGGGGCGGCGTTGAATGGGCGGGTGGGTGGATGGGTGCGTGGCTGGTGCGGGTGTTATTGGGTGGCGTTGAGCGCCTGGAGCTGTGTATGATAGTGCGACGGGCGATTGTTTGGCGTAAACTAGTCACGGACAATTGGATGATGTTGAATGATGTTGATTGTTAAACTGTTGCTCATATATGGTGACGGTTAGAGGAATGGTGCTCGTCATTAGACCGATGAAGAAGGTGGTGCCGGCAGGGTGGTGTCCCGCCGTCTGGATGATGGAAGTTGGTATTTTTGACCGACTCCTATCTTTCCCAGAAGTGGGATGATAGTGGTATTTAGGTACCTTTATTGTGGCCGGCCTTACGTTAGCCGTTAGCCATAAACTGAGCCAGTGTGTCGTGATGTATTGTTTATCAGAATATTGCTGATTTTATCAGATAAACAAAACCATTTGATATTCTGTGGACTTTCTCTACAGAATATCGCCATCCATTATCCATATTTTGGGCTGCTGGCGTGCAGCACGCGTGCTTGTCTCGCTTTTCGGCGATTGTTGTCATGGCAACGAACACAATAGCGATCAAGTATTATATAGCAATTAACGAACAGAACTTAGCCATTACTTAATCATTATGTGTGTGCATAATGGTACAAGCTTGACTCGGCCCCATTACATACGAGCCTCTCAGCCTTTTATATTTTTATGGCTGTATTTTATAGATAAGCCAGCAGTGTAAGGAAAACTCCTGCTTCCAGGGAGGATAGCTGTGTTTACCTGTTGGTGGTATTGCTGGTGACATGATGTCAGGTGATGATAAAGATACTGGCTGATTGATTGATTGATTGATTGATCAATTGACTAATGTTGACCTTGGGTGATAAAAACTAATCACTAATAGCCTACCGTTTTGTGTGGAAACACTTCATACTCAGCGGAGGCTTCCCTGTGATACCACATTCTGGATCATTGTGTTACTTAATTATGCACATCTGTTTAATTATGGTAATCCATTTAATCGGTGTAATTAGAGTGATTTTGTTAATTTGACCTTACTTCAGCCAGTTACTTGTAGCAGAAGGTTGTGGGACTCTTTTATTCGGGATTAAGTTGCGTACCGGGATCACACACACACACACACACACACACACACACACACACACACACACACACACACACACACACACACACACACACACACACAGAGAGAGAGAGAGAGAGAGAGGTAAATACAATATAACTTTCCATTTTAAGCATAGTCTGACTGTCAAAATAATAATAATAATAATAATGATAATATATATTAATTGGTTTTTGTTTGAACCAGAAACATAGTAAACACTCTTTAGTATATTGCGAATAAAATTAAAATGGGTAAAATATTATGGTACTCTACTTGTCATTTCTTTGTCATGTTTATTGTCAACTTAACTGGAAAGTTTTATTTTGAGGTAATTTAATTTTAAAACCTTAAAACCTCTATGGTTTTCATACTGTTCAAGGCATGTCACGTGTTAGTGTATTGTGAATCAGAGGTGTGGGTGATGGATGGAACAGGGTTTAAAAGGCTTCTGTTGGCTTATGGCCGAAGTTACCTGACTCGCCGAGGAAGATAGGTGAGAAGGCATTTATTGATTAAGGTGGCGAAATGTTACGGATCAGCGATTGCCGCGCGTTTGGTGTTAGAAATAGCCGGCAATATTATTGCTCATTCGATTTTTTTATTTCTTCAATGTCCACCGGTGCCGCAGTCGGGAATTACATCTCTAATGTTGTGTGTTTCATAGGTGTTATTGATTATGATACGGTCATCGAACAATTCCCTGTCAGAAGCTTTCTGTTGGAAGATATCACTGACAATGGGTGCAATGAAGCGTGGTCTATTTCCTAATTGTGCTCATCATATTGGCAGTACATCATTTTCCAGAGACACCTGATGGTATATGGCATTGGTTATTATTCCTCGGAGACACCCCACCTAGATGCTCGTTGTTATGGCAACAAGGGACAATCGCCCTAATAGGTTTGACCCAAGTAATCATGGCGCTTATTGATTTATGGTTGAACAGGTTTTGGAGTGCGTTTAAAAAACCAAAGATACCATAAAACACCTGAATTTTGAAAATGAAGTTAACAGACAAATCCACGTTTGCTGTTTGTGATAACAATTTACGGTGCTAGGTTGTTATTTTTAGATACCTATTGCGTTTTTTTTGTTTTTTTTATTACGGAGGGTATGGATGAGTAATTGTTATTTTTTTGGTACCTGTTGACGCTTTATAGTATTTTGAGGGCATGAATGAGTAACCATATTGAATCTAAAAAAAGTAGCAAACTTATGGTAATACGTGAAAACTTAGTCTCAACGGTTGAATTTATTTACGGACATACAAGCTATCATTTGCCAGTTTAGTTACCAACTGGAGTGGATATAATTCATGTCATTACTTCAGTATGTGGAGGTGCGGGATATTAAAAGCTATATTTATTGAAATCGGTGTTGATAATAAGAACAAATATGGCGGCTGTCAGAGGTTAGTTACAGACATTTATTCCCATCATCCATCAGCGACATTGTTTGTTCTACATTAATTATTCATTGTTCTGAAGATGGCGAGAAGAAAGCGTCACAGAAGGAGATAGATAATGGTAATCTCTTCTTTGTCATCTGTCATCTGTCACGTGTCTGAAGTCATTTGTTGCTGTGTTGCTGCTTGGGAGTGGAATAGGAGGGGGGGGGTCCCTGTTGCTATGTCAATGTTAGGAAGAGTTGTTGAGTTGCTATTGTTGTTGTTATGTTAATAATCTGAGAGAGAAAATTTTCTTTTCATTTGTCACTTGTCAGTGTGTGTGCGTTTGTGTGCGTGTGTGGGCGTGCCCCCCCCCCCGCGCGTGAAAGGTAACAGTATACCCGATGTATGTTTATTGTTCATGTCTGATACACTAATTTAATTATAGTTATAATTAGGATTGTTTTATATGGACTGTTGTTGTTATTGTGTAATGAGTGTTGTCATGTATATATATATATATATATATATATATATATATATATATACGCGCGCACACACACACACACTGTGAATGGATATATTCCTATTCATGTTGCAAATGAGTTCAGGCAATCTAAGAATATTCAGAAGTAGTTGCCAATTTCAGGGCATTTACTTGAAAATCAGTTTTAAACTGGCAACCTTTGAACTGCATCAGGAGGTTCTTAACTGCAGGTTGTTTTGGTCTCACTTTTTACAACCAAGGAGATCCAGTAAATTGGAAGACTTTTTAATGGTTTAATGGACACACGCCTTATTGGCGCATTTGGTTGGTTCAAGTGGGGTTCTAGGTTCTTCTGGTGGATCAGGATTTTGTGAGTCAGGTGCGAGATCACTCCCATCTCTGTGTGCCGACTTTTGTGGCCACGGATTGGTCAAAGGGATTACTACAAAGAAGGGATGGTATGGCCTTCATCTGATGGAGAATGAGTGACGCGTGACGGGGATTGATTTTCCCGAGGTTAAGCTTGAGGCCTGGATGGCTGGCGATTGATTGTTCATGACGTGAAACGAAGAAGACATCGTAGTAAAAAACTTGACAACTGAAGGAAAAAACCCACCTTAACAACATTAATAATACTTAAACTTTTGACAACTGACAAGATCCAATGAGTCATCACAACAATCAGCAGCGGTTATTGTTTTTTTGTTTTGGTTCTTCTCTTCATCCTGGAATCGAGATCTCTCGAGGTAGTAGTGGTAGTGTTGCGGGAGGAAGTGACCGGACGGGAGCCAATCGGCTCGTGCCATTCAGCGCCAGATTAGAAAAAAATTAGTCGGATTACCGGACTGATACGTGACCGTTGCTGTGACAAAGTGGTGCACTTTGTCGCATCTGATAGCGAGCGGCCATATTTGTTACCATGGCGCCCCATTGTCGGCCTATCAACATCGTCGCTATCAGCTTTTCATTCTTGTGCTTCAGTGGCGACGCATTCAGCGATCGTGCAATTCACTATTGAGTATTGATTACTTCCAGCCAATCGGCGATGCAGTACCTTCGCATGACTATTGTTAAACTCTGCCATAATGTCCAGAACCAAGTTGATGGAGGCGCCCTTCTGGTTCTCTGGCATAACGATTTGCCAAAAATTATAACCTATCTTCCCCCCTTTGCCAAAGGACCCCCCCCCCGCCCCAGCTCACCCGTCAATCCACCCCCCGCCGAAAAAAGAAAGAAATCACCGCTGTCAGCAGTCGGTATATTGAAAATCGCGGTTACTCCGACCTCATAGTGACGGTGTGCCTCTATTGTAGTGAATTAATTATGGCGTGGATTGTCGACGTTGCTAGTGGCAGTAGATTTTGTTAATGTGACAATATTGACAGGTGTTGAGGGTCGGTAGATACGGCCAGCGTTCATCTTTATAAACATCTCCGTGTCCGGCGTGTATCGACCGCGTTCGAAGCTCGATTGACCACCCATGATGCGCGCATTATCGGGGGCAGTCGGCGGTCAATAAAACTCGTCTAAATGTTTTTGTTGGCCGTTGTTTGTCCACGTAAACAGAGGATGTTTCTAGTTAGGAAGCTCTGTTTGGCCATGGACCACAAATCCTTCCCGTAAGCTCACATTATCCGACAATTCAATGTAAATATGGTTGCGGGTGCTGGGGTGCCGTTGGTGCTAACTATCCGAAATCGGATGCTCATCTGGGATGTCTTGATGGACATTTGTCGGATGATTGTCATCTCTCAAGTAATTAGTGCTTGAAGCAAGACGACATTTGACAACCAGGTGTGTTGGCTCTAAAGTGATTATTAGTTATTCTAATTGAGCCATGTTAATGAGTTACCGGTTAAGGTGTTTGTACAGAATGTGTTGTTATTCACGCGTACGCAAATTAATCGGTGAAAAATGCATGTTTATGTTGCTCTGCGCGCCTAGGTGTGTGTGTGGGGGGGGGCGTGTGCGTGCACCGCTGTCTTACTAACATTTAAATCTAATTGTCTTTTAATTATACTATACACGTTATACTGTACACATTATATTATACACATTATACTATACACATTATACTATACACATTGTACTGTACACATTATACTGTACACATTATAATGTACACATTATACTATACACATTATACTATACACATTATACTATACACATTATATTATAAACATTATACGGAACACATTATACTATGCACATTATTGTGATAATTCCTATTTTGTTTAACTTCAGTAATATTAATATAACATTATAATAACTTGTGCAAACGGCAGCGAGGCGGGGGGGGGGTTGTAATGGGGGAGGGGGGATTTTTCACTTGGCTCCATAACTGGATAGGGAACCAGAGAACCTCTGTAAACTCCTTAGTACTAACTATACAATCAAGTCCTTAGTCATGTTCATCCTGTTATAGTTTGTGTTGTTTTTAATAATTAATTTTATCACATTGATCTTACAATGTAGTTTAACTGGAATTAAATGGATCGTTTATTTTGATAGTGATATGTCCTTTATTCTGAGATGATTGATGGATGACATGACACAGACACCTGTCTGATCTGATGTATATGACAATCATATATTGCTGGGTGATGGAATAATTTTGTGAGGCGTGCCCAATGTATAAGGTGTTGAACCAGGGATGGGTAGTCTTCTGGTCTGTAGTGCATCTCTGTTGACCTTCATAGTCCGCGTTGTCAGTTCTTATCCTTGTTCTGTATCATCATTTATTGATCTATCTATCTCCATACCCATCATGTATTGATCTCTTTGGTTCATGTCATCATATGTTGATAATCTCCACAGTCATATCGTCATTTCTTCATCTCTCCAGTCTGTGTGATCATACCTCCCTAGTCCACATCATCATGTATTGATCACCCTAGTCCATGTTGTCACATGCTGACCTCTCTAGTACATATAGTTATCTGATGACTTCACCAGTTTATGTGTCGATGTCATCATCTATTGATCCCTCCCACTCTTAAGTCCATGTTGGTATGCGATGACCTCTCTAGTGCATATTATCACATGTTATCAGTTGACATCTATGTGTTGTATCATCATAAATTAATCCGTCTGTATCTGTGCCCGTCTTGTATTGATCTCTTTTGTCATCACATGTTGATCTCCACAGTCACATCACCATGTGTTGACTTCCCTAGACTCTGCTTTATCATGTTGACTGTCCTGGTCCATGTCATCATCTGTTGATCTCCCATCTTGGTGTTGGTGCTGACTTCCTTAGTTTATATCATGTGTTGACCTTCCTAGTCCATTCAATGAAGTGTTGATTTTTAAAATCTACATTATCATATGTTGAACTCAGTTGTCAATGCACTTTGTTGACATCCATTAAGTCCATATGTTACCATATGTTGATCTTGCTAGTCTACAAATCACATGTTGATGTCCCTAGTCCATATCCATTATAAATGTGTTGACATCGATAAACTACATAATCATATGTTGACTCCATTGGGAACATAATCACTAGCTGATCACCCTATTCCATTTAATTATGTGTTGACACCCCTAGTCCACTTTATTGTGTTGACCTCTCTGGTCCACTTAGATGTGTTGTCAACGTAGTCCATATTTTATGTTGATCACTTTAGTTCACATATAAGACATAAGACATTTTATATTCCATGTCTTGTGCACATCTAAAACATTAGGCCGGATGATCATGTATTGATCTATTTAGCTCATATCCTGTGATATGATATTACTGTATAGCATTAGGTCTGTTATTGTATAGAATAATTGCTTTATGGTTGATGGTAGAATGAAACTTAAAGGTTTATTATGTACTTGATAAGGATGGTGTCACATAGTGTCACATGGAATACTGGGATACATATGAAATATATTACTCCTGCATCAGCGTCACTTTGGTTATTATTTTTGTTATGAGGGGGGTTGACAAAATCCACCTTGTGATACATAGGTATACTTTGATATGAGATGTGATGAACGATGACGAACACAATTTAACATACATTATTATGACATGTAATGTGATAGATGGTGTGACAGGTATTATGACACACAGGGTGACATCTGATGTGATAGGATATTTGGCGTGATAAATGATGTGCCATCCACAATTATTGGATACATTTTTAGTCACATAACAATAAGTGGTGTGCTTGTGTGTGTGGTGTGTGTGTGTGTGTGTGTGTGCATGCACGTACACATGTATGTACTAATGTGGAAGGCCTATACAAATAAGTAAAGGATAGACATTAATATAATTTAGCTCTAAATTTATTAAGAGACAAATATTTGTACATGTTATTTGTCTGTTGACAAACTGACTTCATTCGCTTCACATTCTCTGGTTTTAAATTCATTGATTTATTCCTGTGTGTGGCTATTTGTCATCTCTGTTTTCCATGTGGAATCAGTATTTCTGAGAGAGTATCACACATGATTCAATTCGCCGAAGCCATATACTCCATGTCTAAGTGCCCTGGGTCCAGATAAAAGCCAGTTAACTGCCTCGAGTATTTCTATGGTAGCACGTAGTCTATTATACACATATGTAGAGTCTATAATAGAACAATATATTTTACAGCAGGAGTTGTCTCAGTTAATCAGCATCATTCTGCCTTTCAGTTCTATTCATACAGTTCTTAATCTTCTCTCATTCATCTCTATCAGTGGAATCTGTGGCTTAGATTCAGTTACGTCCTTTAATATCTTCTTTAGAATTGACAGTAAAATAGTGTACGGTTATTATTATTATTATTATTCTTATTATTATTATTATTATTAACATTCATAAAAATATCATCATTCTTCAAAAAGGGCAAAATAATTAATAATTTCTTTCAATTTCCACTGAATTTCTACATCAGTGCATGCATGGATGCATGCATGTATACGTGCATACTTGCATACTATATTGTGTGTTTGTGGATGTGTGCTTGCATACGTGCATGTGTCTACCCCAAAAAATACACATGTGCCCACACACGCACTATTCAAGCATATTTTCTGCCAAGTCGGTGAAATGTTTTACTCATTTCAAATTTTTCCCCATCTTTTTGTATTTTTTACTGAGTTTTACAGATCCATTTTTAGTTGTTTATTAGTTAAAAAACACGCCACTACTTAGCTTAATGCAATATATCAAGTTCTTATTTCTGTAAATGCTTCAATCAAAATTTAAAATGCTTGTTCTTAAAAATTCTCGTTATTTTCGTTGAAGCCAATTACAATATTTTCTATCCTCGCTTTGTGATCATGTCTCCAAGTGAGTTTTAAAAATGTCATCGATTCGTTCAGTGAAAGTTTCCGTGAATGAATTATACACAGTGTATGGATTATACACACTGTATATATCACTGAATCGTTTAAATGTCGGGTTTCAGTGTGTAAACACTTTGTAGAAATTCACGTGTCATGTAAATCACTAATCATTATATATTTCACGATTTTCATAATTTATCTTTCTCATATTAGAAATAACCACCAATTGGTGTCGATTACCATTTTATTTAAAACAGCATGACGTAATTTTATTTTGATTGAATTTAAGCAGATTTAACTTAGTCCAGTC
>JAODUP010000115.1:1142500-1195000 GCA_025642065.1 Paralvinella palmiformis | reverse complement strand
TTGTTTTAAGACCGAGTATTGCCTCTTATTTATACCCGAGAGCCAGTCCAGTAAAGCTCACCCCCCACACCGTAGACCCCGTCACTAGGTAACTTATTGAGCCATATTTGAGTAAATCAATAGCTGACATCGATTGTGTTTGTCTAATTTTATGGATGCCATTAATCTTTTTACGTGTATGTTGAGTTTAAAGCCTGATAGATGACATTTTATCTCCGCGAACCATTAGTCGGCGTGTTTTAGCTGAATTTGCTCTCGATCCCGGGTCACAGTTTGTTGTTACCACGTCTACAGTTCATGTTATGTGAGCTGTTTATAAATTGGACAAGATGCTGACCAACAGTTAAACAGTTTTGAACTGTATTTTCCTGTTTAGAAAGACGTCACCTTCTGAATAAACTACTGACCAACGAAATGAAATATTAATGCCAGTTTAATAAAATCTTAGTTGGTGACTTTTAATAATTTAACATCAGGATTTCGTCTTAGGAATACAGGAATTTTATTATTTAATATATAATTGCTTTTACATTTTTCTAGGCCATGTAGATATATAACGATGGAATAAATGTTTAATAAGTTACTGCTAAACTATACTATTATTTTTAGGTTACTATTATAGTAGTAATATGTGTTGTCTGGTTTGTAATATTTAGGTTTTTTTCTTCTTTTTGCTAAACTTTAATAGCTATTGATGCATGTTATTATGGCCTATTAGAGTGCGTGCTGTTCGGCCCAACACCTTCGACTTCAGTACTCCAGATTTCTGTTAAGGTTACCTCATCCATAGTCCATATAAGTCTAGCCTCTACTCATTGACCACTCCTAGCTTGGTTGTCCCTATCAGAAGTTAAAGCTCCTGCTGGCATACCTCTATTGGACATACAGCCACGCCTCACCACCTCAACGAATACCATTAAAGTATATGATATTCATACTCCTTCTGTTGAACGTCTTTTAATGTATTAATCGTATTTAAAGAGACTTGCGTGGATTTCTTTGAGATGAGAACAAACATTGATTGATTCTGATATTATATGTGTCTATTTATCGTAAACGTCCTTATGTATAATAATAATAATAATAATAATAATAGTAGTAGTAGTAGTAGTAGTAGTAGTAGAACTGATGAGAAGATAGTTCATATGCAAATGAAATATGCAGGTAAAACAATTTCTGAACGCATTGTACATCACATAAATATCCATAATTTTCCTTTATCGAATTCAGCATTAATCTGCATTTCACTTACTGCACAAATTAAATGTTCCGCCACTATCGAATGCATCGGATAGTTCATCGCCGGAAGTGTTGCCATGACGACATGAAACGGCGTCTGATCCGGCCTGGTCTGTTCCACGCGCCAACATCAAGCCACAAACCGACACTCCGGTGACCGGAGGATGTCGTAATCAAACTTACATCATAAACGGACGTCGGAGCAGACGGGAGAACGCTGAGCAACAATAAATTCTCCCCCCCACGGATCTGTTGTGGGAGATCTTCAGAGAAGTTTTCTCACACCGCAGCCGCTTCCCTAACCAGCGATGGTCGACTCGATGGGACCGATCGTAGCGACCCCTACACACTTTATGGACTCCGGTGGAGTTTTACTGCCGCACTACTTACCATCCTTCGTTAATCTTATTTGGCCCTTGTTCATTTTTTTTTCTTCTGCCATTATCCATATTTGGTTGAGGGATGTTTTATGTTGGGCAACACGTTCCTTTGCGTCTCGCGCTGATACATGGCAAATAAACTGAAGCGATAATGGTTTCGGTCATTTTTTGTTGTCCGATCTGATTTGGTTGGCTTCTCGAAGCTTATCGGCGTAAATTTGAATTTCATATCGCCCGCTGTTGCTCTTAGCAACCAGTTTGTTTACATTAGTGACATACTGGGTTATGGCGAAACCCGGCGACATCCGAGGCGGTTTGACGATGCGCTATTTTTAGAATTCGACTAATATTGGGAGAATTTCAGTTTGGTGATAATGTAACATCAATTTGTTTATGTCATAAAGTCGTGATGGCCTACATTTAGCTTATCGTTATTTATCTCTCTTGGAGCGATGTAGAAATTATATGATCAAAGCACGCACTGCCTCTCTATTGTTGTCTCACCTTGGACACTGTGATAGTGCGGTGGTTAGAGCACTGCGCTGCCTATTTCCAGGTTGTGGGCTCAAATCCAGTCATACCCGTGTCTGTGTGGTTCGCTTCCTTAGGGAGCTGTCTCTCGGTCATATGTTGTAGGTGTGACTAGCATTGTGACTGAACAACCGCACTCTATAAACGTCTTACTCCTGTCTCATCTTCGCACGCACGCACGCACGCACGCACACGTTTGTGTGTGTGTATGTATGTATGGGGGGATGCGCACAGAGTATATTACACACTGTTAGAACCACAACAAAAACAAAGCTAGTAAAAATATTTTACAATTAATTTTTAACATATTCCTATAAATAAACGAGGCAGTATTGTACTCAAAATTAACGTGAATACCGGCCAGTATGAATACTTGTCCTGTCTACAGCACATCAACATTCACTCCTATATAAGTGGGCGGTGTGTTTTCTCCGTCTCGTGTTTTCGAACCATTCGCCACATATCTGTGTTTCTTTGAGATAACGAAAACAGGTAAGCTGCCGTCCAAAACATGTCTGGGTGTCCCGATAATCTCCATTTTAAATTAATTGTGACATTGCATGCTACAGTGTACCTTCTCTGATGGTGAGCATCTATTTGCTCGTCAGGTCGTTTAGGTTTACTGTCAGTGGAGGTGCATCTTTGTAATTGGAATGGAGCTGATAAGCTTTAGCTCAGCTGATGTTCAACATTAGAAAGTGACACTGTAGCTTACAGCTGACAGCAACAACAACAACAACAATAATAACAACAACAACGACAACAACAGCTATGGCGTAGAACCTCCAATTGGATGACTCATCAGACTGTTATATAGTAAGAACCAGAAGGTTACGTATGTAAATTATGATTGAAAATATGTGTAATCTCCAAAAATGCCAAAATAACAACAAAAACACTCTCTTAGCTCAGTTTAGAATGTTGTTGTATGGCCAGTGTTGATATTTCGGATCCATTATCCCGAGTTAACTGTGATTATTGAGCAGCCACGAGCCGACTAGAAAATATCAAATGGCGTGGATCCCGGATTTGGTACTTCGCCGAAGCTTCGGTCACCTGGAGCGCGTGTAGCGTACTCGTAATGGCATCAGCGACCCAGGAGAATACCGAGGTCAAAAACAGATAATGTGTCCGTTATTGTCGGCACACGGACCCGCTGATGTGCTATACACAAAGTCGTTAACACCTCAATTTACGCCGACTAGCGTCTGACGTTCAGCCAGCATGCGGCATTCGAGTCCGGTGCTGTCACAGCCAGCCATCACAAAGACTGCTCCTGAAATATTCATATCCAGAAATGTCACAATGAGCCAGCACCCGGCTTCCAGTCCGTGCCAAATTTATGGCATGTGTCAAGTTTGCGGATGATGCATGGCCGACTGAGCGCTGATCTGATTCGCTACAGATGGAGTGCTACCTGCGGTTGTTTGATCACACATCTGCCAGCATCGCGCGTTGGCCACCATCGCACATCCGTATCGATGATGCATCAGTCATCATCATCATCATCATCATCATCATCATATATCTATGCCCATGACTGATCTGTCACCATCACACATCTGTATCTAAGACCCATCTGTACATATGCTACATATGTTACCATAATGCGTCTACGTTTATAACTGATCTGTTACTGTCTCACATCTGTGCCCATGATCCAGGTGTTATCATAACACATCTGTGCCAATCTCATTCACACATCTGCACCCATGACATATCCATTATAGTGACATATCTGTAACTAGACGTGTCAACACCACACATCTGTCCTTATAACACATCGTTCATATTCAAAATTGGTAACCACCACGGATCTGTAACCAACACAGACCTGTAACAATCTCACATTTGTAACAATCATGTGTCTTGTCACCATCACACTTAACAAAATATAGCTGTAACCATAATTAATCTGTCACAATCACACATCTGTATCTATCACTCATTCATATTAACCATCTATCCGCAATCATCGCATGTCTGTCACCAACACACATCTGTACCCATAAAATATCGGTCATCATCAACATCTGTCGCCGTGGCACATCTGTCTGACTTCTGTACTTCGTATGCCTAGTCAGGAGCCCAGATTCTGATGGATCACGGGCCAATAAAGCAAGAAAAAAATTACATCTCGTTAGAGTTTTCCATTATTGGTCAGCAATATTCACTACATTATGATCTAATTGATAAATGGGCAGCGCGTGATGCGTGTTGGACTTTTATCAACATCGTCTGATATATCATTAAATATGGCTCTTCTTCTACGGATAGAATGGACTCCCGGCTATTGGCAGAATGATAAAATGGTTATGTACGGCTCTCCATAGTAATGGTAACATATGTGGTTCTGACCGGAGTGGTTCCACTTCACTAAGTGGTTCTCATCCATAATGACGCCCTGACATGCACGACCTGCCCCCTGGTGGTCTTGTTCACCACTAGGTGGCCATTTGTACAGCAGCAGTATATTTCCAGGAAAACAATCATTCTTTATATCTTCGCCGTTATTCAGAAGTTTATTGAATGTTGTCATGGGAACTTAAGAACAATTTTGCTGACTACTACTACTACGACTACTACGACTACTATCAACTGTAGTATCATGTTTTTGTTTTTGACAATTTCTTTCAAACATCTGAATGTCTATTCGTCATCTATAGTGTTCATATAAAGTAATATATTTTTGAGCACTAATAATATTATCAGAATTGTTTTTACTCTGTTTATAATAAAAACCTCAGGAAAGAGTGAGTGTTTTTGTTGATGGAAGCAATACTTCTCATATATTACTCAGCAGTGACTGTGCAGTAGTAGGCTTCCATTCCCGCTTCAAAGGAGTCATTAATATATGACAGTTTAAATATATTTGGACAGACATATTTTGTATTGTTTTATAAGTACTTACAGTTCCGGGATTTTTGGTAGCTGTGTTGTTCCAGCATTTATGAATAATTTGGTGGACAACAATCAGAGAAAACGGAGATATCCACCTTTGCTGTTTTGTTCTTTTTGTTAGAACTTCACGATACAACAGTGATTGATTGTGAAAATGCATTGTACCAACAGTTTGAAGTTTGTGGTAATATCAGATCTGTGATAGATCTATGGTGTAATTTTGTTAAAGATTGTGCGCTTATCATGGCCAGTGATGTGACCAGTGATACTTTAAAATATTTGTTGAGAAAGGTGTAAGCATCTTGATCAATCATTATTAAGAAATATGAGTCATTGGTATATCTACTGCTATGTCAGCTTTCCAAGTCGATTCCAGACTACATCCCAATTGCCTCCCACTTCTTGGTTGTCCAAGCCGGCTTCCCTAGTCGCAAAGTTGCTGAAGGCCGGATTCAGCAACACTAAGCTGTAACTATTTCTTCTCCACTAAACACATTTCCCATCATCTGACCTTGCTAATAAATTGGTGGAATCCCAGTTGGGGCATCAAATAGCAATTTTTATTCCTGAGCAAACCGTGTTTATTTAGTGGCAGTTTCTGGTTTGCTTTTCTATTATTTAAGTGAACTGAATATATAGTTATGGGTAGCCTTCGAGTCATTACGTGTACATCGGGAGAGAACCGTGAATTATTTCAGAGCCAAACTCATCTGAATTTGGACTATCTCCCAGTCATAAACAACACGGACATATTGACTGGCTTTTTGTATGTTAAGTAGCTCCGTTCTCTGGTATCTGACTCAAGGTCAATAAAGGGATTACTATAATGGAAACAAAATCTCGAAGAAAGCTAATTTTAAGCCATTTTAAGGGGCTTGAGAATCCTGAAAGAATTATTGTCATCTGTATTCAAAAGTATATGAAAAGTTGGGATTTATACCATTGACAGATATTAAAGAAACCGAGTAAAAAGGGTCAGGTACCATTTTATAATGTCCATACTTTAAATACTGTTTAAGTTCGGCCCTGGTCTCCCTGGAAAATTTGGTGGAGGGGAGTTATGAATTTAAGATCGCTAAGCCTAAGCATTTTATTAATTGATGAAACATCCCATAGACAGAGCTAAGACTAAGATTCCATCCCACAACCCATATACTTTTGTGAACACTGTCGATTGCACACATGATCGGCTGGTGTTATATTTTACTCTAAATAATGTTTAGGTTAATTTTTAAGTATAATTTACAGATTTCCTGAATCTGCTACTTACCATGTATTTTTAATCCATCAGAGTAAATTTGATGCACCTGCTCTACTTGGTAATAATATATGTATACAATTACATATTATGATTCATGTTTCTGTTTTTTTCTTCTCCAGATATACATATAATGTAGTGTATTTTATTGTTTTAAAAAATATCTGAAGTTACCTTTTTTACCCTGATATACTGTGTCTGTTTTAACGTTCTTTGTAATTGTTAAGCTATCTCTCTCTCTCTCTCTCTCTCTCTCTCTCTCTCTCTCTCTCTCTCTCTCTCCACATCACCCCTCTCTCTGTGTGTCTAATTTTAATGTATCTCCCCGTTGGAGGATTTAAATTCAATAAATAAAATAAATAAACAATGAGCATGTGAGTCAGTCTGGGTTTGGAGCTGTTGTGCGTCGGATGATGCGACATTAAAGTTGTCGTGTTTTAGTGGTCGGAGAATGTTTTTCCCCTTTGAGTTCGGCTCCCCTTTTTCTGCGTCTGTCTGAGGCTGATAGAGGATAACATCGTGCTGAGGGAGAGAGATGGCGGTATTTAGCACGCACCGGAATGATTTTCCAACTGCTTATCTGTTTGGCCGACGTTGGGGGGTGGATGTAGACCAGGTCTCGCCAATTCCCCAGTCGGCTGACGGGATACGGGTCGGTCTTCAACGTGCACGAAGTGTGGCACGTCGATGGCCTTGATGACCCCCGACCATTCGGATCAGTGCTAAGGATGTTAAATGACTGCGTAATGGCGCCTCCATGATGACAGCTTGTTGCGGTTGTTATTGTTATTGTTGTTATTGTTGTTGCGTCTTTTTCATCACGTTTACTGTCCAATCCTGCGTTGGGCGCGCACTTTCTTTCAAGTGCACGGGACCAACTTCATGAAGATGGATTATTTAGCGCCAGTGAATTATGCATCCGGTCTGGATTGAGAGTGATGTTGAGTTGTTGCTCGATGCATCCTGTTTCATTCATTGCCCGCATTATATTGATATGGACGGCACGTAGAGCCACTCAGCTGGAGATTTTTAGCCCAGAAAATAAGCTCCAGAGACTGCGGAGGCAGCTTTACATTTGCCTGAATGATCCGGTAATTACCATTAGTTATATCCAGGTCTATGATGTAAACAGGACGTCTCCGGCCTCGCATTCGAGAAAAAGAATCTTGTCCTCGCGCGAATATTAATTAGAGAGCATCCTCTGGCTACAACCACAGAGAGTGATGTGACTGTGTTATTGTTGTTGTGTAACTGTTAGACTGGACATTGACTGTTAGTCATTATAGATTGTACGTTTACAGAATGCACTGTCGTTGTTCTGTTACCGAATTTACAGTGTTATCTAGTTTAATGTAAACAGTGTGTAAATAGTTTTAAAAACTGTAAATTGTATGATGTGAATCACCGTAAATTGTAGTAGTTGTCGCCGTAAGCGTTACTTCCTGTGGACTGTATGATATTTTGTAGACTGCACTGTGATTCTGACTGCATACTGTTATACTCTGTTGACTGTCTAGTGCTGCTGCTGACTGTACGCTTCACAGTGTTATTGATCAATGATAGATAATAGTCTTGCTGAGTATAGACAATACAGTGCTGCTGACATTGGACTGTACAGTAACACTGACTGTAGACTGTACATAATTATCAAAAACTAATTAAACCCTGTTATTAAAACTATGTACAGAACATGATATTTATTAACTGTTAGCTCTGGTACTGATATTTCATTGGTGACACAACAAATTAGCCCTGTTACTGATATACCATTGGTGACACAACAAATTAGCCCTGGTACTGATATACCATTGGTGACACAACAAATTAGCCCTGGTACTGACATGACATTGGTGACACAACAAATTAGCCCTGGTACTGATATTTCATTGGTGACACAAAAAATTAGCCCTGGTACTGATATACCATTGGTGACACAACAAATTAGCCCTGGTACTGATATACCATTGGTGACACAACAAATTAGCCCTGGTACTGACATACCATTGGTGACACAACAAATTAGCCCTGGTACTGATATATCATTGGTGACACAACAAATTAGCCCTGGTACTGATATATCATTGGTGACACAACAAATTAGCCCTGGTACTGATATATCATTGGTGACACAACAAATTACCCCTGGTAACGATATACCATTGGTGACACAACAAATTAGCCCTGGTACTGATATATCATTGGTGACACAACAAATTAGCCCTGGTACTGACATGACATTGGTGACACAACAAATTAGCTCGTACTGATATACCATTGGTGACACAACAAATTAGCCCTGGTACTGACATACCATTGGTGACACAACAAATTAGCCCTGGTACTGATATATCATTGGTGACACAACAAATTACCCCTGGTAACGATATACCATTGGTGACACAACAAATTAGCCCTGGTACTGATATACCATTGGTGACACAACAAATTAGCCCTGGTACTGACATACCATTGGTGACACAACAAATTAGCCCTGGTACTGATATATCATTGGTGACACAACAAATTACCCCTGGTAACGATATACCATTGGTGACACAACAAATTAGCCCTGGTACTGATATACCATTGGTGACACAACAAATTAGCCCTGGTACTGATATACTATTGGTGACACAACAAATTAGCCCTGGTACTGACATACCATTGGTGACACAACAAATTAGCCCTGGTACTGACATGCCATTGGTGACACAACAAATCGTCCCTGGTACTGATATGCCATTGGTGGCACCGCTGTTGGTCGTGGTACTGATACATTGCAGTTGATACTACATCGTATATGTATGGTAACTCCACAGGGTGTCAAGTACATCTTGTGAAACTTTCTGGTGTCTCTGGCGCTGAAACATCATTAGCAACACGTAATGGTGTTCCCAATTCTGGCCCATCCTTGACCAGTAAGTATGTCAACTGAACAATTTTAGTTTTGTGAATTTCCGCTTTTGATAAGTAGGCTAATACATAATTTAGATGCTGATTGAGCTTTTGTGGCTCGTTTTATGATTTTTTTGGTGGTGTTAAATGTTTGAATATACTCCTAGACAGTTAGCAAGAGGATGCTTTCAGACGCCAAATCCAAAGAATATTTTGATTGGTTGGCTTAGTAGCTCATTGCTCTTAAATATATATGGTGGGGGATGGCCAAAAATTTGGCAAAGAGTTTTTATATTAAAAAGAATTATTGAAATTTCAGGGGGGAAAATGGTTTACCACACAACTGGATGCTTAATAACTCCTGGATCGCATTATGGGTAGGAGTGATTTTTTTTTGAGTTGTTGATTGTGACGCAACCTACGGAGACTGTGCCCATTGATCGTGACGCACAGCCCGTATTAATTCCAATCCACTGATTGTGACACGGCTTGTATATTTCCTCTCAGCTCTGGCCAATCTGTCAGATTCAAGATGGATGGTTTTTATGTTCCTCTCTCCGTTATTGTGTTTCTCAATGGTAAATGATCCTCTCTGTGGTGTGTATGCCGGAGCCCAGATCATGTGTTGTTTATTGTCCTTTAGCTGTTGACCAGTTGGTGGCAGTTCCCTTTGTACCGGGGAGTTCGCCCGTCACTCAGAGGAGGAGGCGGCGAGAGCGGGTGGTGGTCGGGGACCGGCGAGGGAGGGGGGGGGTGGTTGGGTGGCAGGGGCACTGGTCGGAATGTTCACAAAACTCCTCTCTAAGTTCATAACGCAGACCATCTGTTTTCTGCTGTCTTGACGTCCGTTATTGGACTCGGTGTGACAAAGTGAACTGCCCACACGCGCGCGTGCCCACGCACCGACGCACAGATGCATGCACGCGCATAAAGACTTACTGAAAGCAGTTAATTGCGCATGCTGAGCGTATGCTGGTAATAACTTCAACGTCGTCGCTGACGCCATGTTTTTTTATAAATATTTCCAACAGACCAGAGTTGGCACTGTTTCGCAGTTCGCGGGCTTTTTTCCTCCTCAGCGTGTGACCTCCATTACGGGCTAGCGGTAAAATCTATTGCATAAATCCCTGCGGGGCCGAAGCTGCGTCTCGCACAATTATAGAGAAGTCAGAAGTCGTAACAAGATTATTACAGTTATCTGCGCTGATATGGTTTCGCCGCTTTATTTGCATGTCAGTTCATCCAGGTTAGATGGATGGCCGGATTTTAATATGATTTCTCCACCAGAGGGAGCCGTCAGTACTGTTGTGCGGGCTGGGGTGGGGTGGTTGGGTCGGTCTGGTACAGTCGGGGGCAGCGCCACCTTTGTCGTGGCGTTTGGCGTAAACCAGACGACATCGGCGAATCGGATGTAATTTATTGCTTTATTTGGTGAGTGTTAATCTAGTTATGTTCCATTATTGGCTACACTTGGTTCTTCACAAGTCAACTGACAGTGTAGAAATCATTCAGTGTCAAACGGTGATCGTGTGATCTTGTATTATAAATTTAAACCGCCTTCCCCCATAATACGAGTGTTTTAGGGTGTTTTTATATATAAGAAAAGCGGTATTTTATTACTTGGGATGTAGCAGTTTTCGGTCAAATTATAGAGGACAAAAAACACAGTTTGACAAACGTTTAAGAAGTTTATGGAATCAGGCGATGTGACATTTCCGCATAAATATAACTTTTTATACACCAGGATTATAAAGCCAGTATTGACTGTGTGGGAGTGTGTGTGCTGTGTCAAAACGACATTAATTATTTATTAGCAGTTATTGTGAGTGATCGATAGGTTTTGATTGGTGACACTGGACGTCGCCCATAATGCATTGCCATTGATCTGTGATGCTATCAGTTCATTTGTTACTTCAAAGCCATTAGATAAATATTGTCCACAAATGTATCAATAAGTTGAACAAACATTTTCGCAGTACACCATTTTGTCATTAGTTACTGTATTAGATCCTTTGTGTGTGTGTAGGTTGTGATAAGTGACTCCGGGTACTGGAGGATGTACTTTTGTGGGCGAGTCGGCCTACATTTGTCATCAATCAATAAAGTTTAGTAATTAGCAGAACTAACTGAATGCAGCCCCCCCCTCTCTCTCTGTGTATGTGCGTGCGTGTTTCAGGAGTTTATGTGGGGAAACACTGTCACACAGAATCATAACTATAACTTCTGGGTGGTTCATCAGAACAGTGACTTTTCATGCTGGGAGTGTGAAGTCTTATTAGATCAACCCCGAAGTTGCTGTGTAACAAAACATTTAAACTATATGCATCCATCAGTGTATTGATTCCATGTGTCTGTTCATCCATCTATCCATCGGGGTCTTTTTGTACACGTATTGCTACACGTGCCAATCCTGATGGGTACGTGTGTGGATGGGTGTGTAATAATGTCTTAAGTCAGTTCAATTTTTCATGTTTTCACCATAGGCCATCTTGGATCAATGACGGACATTCCGTATCTGATATCATTCCTTGATGATGCTCGTACCTGGACAATGTCAGTCCCATCAACCGTAAACTAATATTATATACACCTCACAGTGATCCACTTGTAATCTGTCTTGTAGAAAGACCTCGGCCTATCAGATTTACGTGCTTCACAATTATGGCCCGACACGAGTGGGGGCTTAGCTCGTGATGCTGCCACGGTCCGGCTTAACGGAAGGCCGGACCATCCGCCAGGCGGCGCGGCGGTGTCGCTATTTACCATCATGCGGCATGGCGTCATCCCGTCAGTCTCCAGTATGACTTTAATCATCATCAATCAAAGTGAAACAAGACGTCCCCAGGAGGGAGGCGTCATTTTCTCTTGGTGCCACTCTACGGCTCAGCGAAAGCGAACGGCCAAGAGAATCACAATGAAGTGACCGTGAAATAAAGAGCGGTGGCTTCACTTTAACATCTTCATTAAGTCAGCCCGCCGAGTCCTGAGAAAACTTAACAATAAGACATTACTCGGTCTCGTCCTCCGTGTCACTGAGGCGACCCCTCGCACTGATGAACATCCCAGATGGCCGAGGTAGACGTGTTCGGAGCGAGCAGCCGCGCATCGCGATATCCGGTGAGCTTTCCGATGACCGATAAACGGGGGCGGGGTGAGGGTGGGGGGCGTGAGTGTGCTGGAGTGATAAATAAATGTAGAGATACTGAGGAATGATGAGGGGTATCAATGATAAAGATGATCCTCAATGGCTCGCACTATGATACAGATTTGAATTACTGCGTAAGGAAGGTGATGCGAATTTATTGATGAAATCTTATTGCGTACGGCATAACTCTCTATACATATCAAGGTTACAAAGTATATCTTAGAAAGGCTACAGTCTATCATTTGTTTGATTGACAGGCCATAAGTAAATCATTTGAGTTATATTGTACACCGAAGACTTATGACAACAACAACAACAATAACAAAATAAGGATGATTAGGCCTAATTTGAAACAGCTGACGGATATTATCGAATTGTTGGTTTCTGGAATATGTGCTGAATGGATCGGATCCTGTTTTCAGAAACTACGCTTTGTCATTACGTACAGCTATACTGAGGCTGGTGTAAGTGGGCAGCATCAGCGTAAAGCAATAATCTAATTGTGATGTGCAATTCCGTTGTCTGCTGTGACGATTCGATAATTGTATTTGACTTTCGTTTTGTTATTTCTTGACTTGGCTACACTCAGAGAGTCGGATGACGCTTAGAACGATTGGCAGCGTCTCCTTATCGCCGTTGTGATGTGTAACAAACGGATACCGGATCAAAATTATGGTAACATGGCACACAGTAATACTGTCGTGGTAATTTGCTGTTTGTCATGCACGGCGCCACCGCCGGCGCCGCCGCCGCCACCACCACCATCATCATCATCATCATCATCATTGTTATTGTTATTACACGACCAGTATCATTATCATCAGTATAAATAACATCAGATAGTAGCTGATATATTATGTTATATGACAGGGTCGAGTGCCCACTGTTATTATAACCAACAGCCACCTTCTGTAGGTAAACAGGATCCACGGCAGCTTATGGTTTGTGTTACAGATTGAAATGTTAGCCGGCCTTCTGCTCTGTATATAGTATGACCATGATCTCTACCAGCGTGATCTCTACCACCATGATCACAGGCATGATCGCGACCATGATCTTAGACGTAATCTGGACCGTGATTAGTTAATGATAATCACAACCCGTAATCTAAGGCCGCCATCTTGGCTTTTACCTCAGCAATTGCGTTACGTCTGATTTCGATCATGATCTGAATCATGGTCTCGATCATGATATCATCAGCGATCTTTAGCCATGATCTTAGCCATGACCGTATTTTAGCCGTGGTCTGAAGCATGATATCGATCATGGTCTTAATCATGATTGTAGCCTTGATCTCAACCATATTTTCTGCCGGTATCAGACGTCAATAATCGCCTGTTGCTCTGTTTATTGTGTAAACATTGATGTAAACATTGATGTAAACGTTGCTGTAAACATTGCTGCTGGACCATTAAGGGATGGTAGTGAATACTAATGTTTATATTATCTTATATGCTGGGATGCGGAGTTGTCACCATAAAGTGGTTAATGATCCGAACTAACTGTGTCCACTTGGTGGATTATATGGCACAAGATCAGATCCAGAACTCACTGGATCATGGTGACCTACTGGTGATAGTTCAAGAATAGAGTTGTGACCGTGTGATCCATGAATCATGATCCGTATCGCTTTTATATTGCAAGTAGCGGTCTCCGATCAGGCTGCGATGTGAATCATGTGACTAGTGCGATGTGACATGAATCACGTGATATCTGTCATAGCATGTGACTTCAATCATGTGACGTAATGTCATTACTTCAAATATAATTGTTTTAACCGGGTGTTGGATGCTTGGTGTCTGCTTGTATTGTTTAATATTATTATTATTATGATTATAATAATTATTATTAGACACAATCTCTCTCTCTCTCTCTTGTGTGTGTGTGTGTGTGGGGGGGGTTGTAGCTTGAACTGGCCTGCTAAATGACTTTTTGTACCGATGTGATGATGATTAATGTTTTACGGCCACTTTTGTGCACATGGCAGGCTAAATGGGCCGAGCGACCTCCGAAGGTAATGAAGCGAAGTCCAAGATGAAACAAACTTCAGATTTGCCCACGCTGAGATTCGAACACGGATGGTAGTGATCTGTGGTCCAACACGCTACCGCTAGACCACGGAGGCGCCCTTTTGTACCGATGTATTGTTAAATCCTATTTACTGAGTATGTTTGTTAGTTAGTGACTGCAGACATTGGGTAATTGGTAATCGTCATCAATTACACAAATGTAATCGTAATCAGTGATTACTTTCACGATTACGCAAGGGTTACACACGAGCTTTGAGAAATCAATATTATATGGTTTCTCAGAGGAAATGGGTGATGTGGATAGGTGGGTGGGTGGTTATTTGAGTGAGTGAGTGACTGAGTGAGTGAGTGAGTGAGTGAGTGAAGCCGTGGAACCTGTTAGACCTGAGACATTAGAATCATCTGCTTCTTGCAGATATGGAAAGATAATGAAGATGGTGCATTCGAAAGATACAGCTAAAAATTGGAATATAACTCATGATCTTGAAGTATACGTTGCTGTTCATTGCTAACTGTACACCTGATATGCATATGTATGTGCATGCGTACTAGTGTGTGTGTGTATATGTGAATGCGTGTGTGTGCGTATGTGTACGTACGTACGTACGTACGTACGTGAGTATTTGTGCGTGTTTGTGTGAGCGTAGTTTTGATCAACACAGTAAAAGCCTCCCTTTATATTTTCTGTTGTCTTTAATGTCACTGTGGTCACAGCGACACGAGTGACAAAACAAAACAACTTCTTCTGGATGTTGTCCGTCTCTTATAGGCGGCTAATTCGACCAGAAATATTACCATAGAGCTATTGGTAAATAGATGTTAAAAGATGGCCACAGAAGTGTACCTGATTGACTTGGAGTGTATTTCTTACGGCGACACGGGATTGGATTTCATCTGTTTATGGGCGAAAATTGGATTGAGATCCAAGTGGGATTGGACGGAGCTATAGGACGGCGCTGGTTTGCTGGTCTGGGCTTTCTGGAGTAAGAGGATAGAGGAAGCATTTTCGGCATTTGGTGTATTAGGTTTTGGTGAGCGGTCCGGGATCGGGATGGATCGGCGTCATTAAGATGCTGGGCATCTTTACATATGTCGGAGACATGGTGAGCGACATGATGTCTGGAGGTCGTTGTTCCGTTTGCTATGATATACTATATATATATATATATATATATATATATATGTGTGTGTGTGTGTGTGTTTGTGTGTGTGTGTGTGTGTTATTGCCATCTAAAACTGTTAACAAATTGTTCACCAGATGGCGTCACAATGGACCATCTAAACATTCTCAATTTGTGCATTTCCACGATGATGTCTTTCTGTGACGGCTGGTTATTTGCACAAATTCATCCATTGCCTACATTGTCCACTTTTCCGAATGTTAATTTGGCGTCGTATTGGTGAGGAGGATGAGGAGAGGGGGGGGGGGGAGAACTGTCCCTAGTTGGCCGTTGCATAGGAAGCAGGTGACAGCGCTGGCATGTCTAATTAATGCCCATCACGGAATCACTTGTCACCCTGAAACTAAGTCGGGACACGATGGTTTTGGGGACGACTTGACCGAGGCCTGGGGTTCAAACTGTACCACGATTCGGTCGTCATGGAAACCGGTTCCGCGACGGATTCATGGGTAAGTTTAACATTTTTGGCACGACGTGGTGTTTCTTCTCCAACCTCGGGTGGAAGTTCCGAAGTGGAAAATTACTCAAATGTGAGAAATGAGATAGAGAGTGTGTGCGCGAAGTGAGTGGGTAATTCTTTTAGCTATCCCATGTCTGGGTTGGCTTTTTAGCCAGCCCGGTTAGCCAAAATACGGATATAGCCGTGATTCCACTGATCAGGTCATACATGCCGTACACGAGAGAGAGAGAGAGAGAGAGAGAGAAAGAGAGAAACTCGCGACTTGTCGGTGACGTTGGCAGGCTATATTTAACATCACCGTTTAATTATGTTGTTTGTACCTTTTATGCCCGCTTCCATTTGTCTTCGTTCATCAACCCGTCTTCGTAACATCTCAGGCACATTAGACGATATGCTATCCTGCTGTCCCATCAACCGTTTACGCCTCTTCGGTTAGCTTACCTGTCAGATTAGCGCTAAATGTAAAGCGCAGTACGTTACCTAGAGTCTTACCGTTGTCTGTTACATATGTTGGTGATGGTTGATATCCGGATCTCTCACGTATCAAATCAGACAGCTACGATATCCGATAAGTTACCTAGATTCGACTTTTTATTTAAAGGTAATGGCTCAAAATAAAACAGAAGCGTTGATATTTGATCGCTTTAGGTATTGTTACGGGTTTGTTACTATTGTTACTCAGGTGTCCAGTTTCAGTTTTTGATGAGTTTTATCTCGGAGATTAAGAGTACTTTTCTCTTTTACCTTTTGGTTTATTCGTTTCTAGCGAGCGTGATGGAAAATTTAGAATTCCATAAAGTTGCTTTCATTTTCTAAAGTGGAATATTGCGTGAGTATTTCTAGTATTATATATATATATATATATATATATATATATATATGTTGTGTGTGTACGACGATGATGCTTCTTGTATAATTATGTTTAGAGAAAGTATATCTCATTAGTTTGGTTTAATGTTGCCGGCGACTCCTGAGGAGGCATTCCGCTGGCAGTAAAGTGGTTGTATTAACCCTGGCTCACACCTTCATCGTGGTATCATCGTGAGAGCCCATTCACAAGGCGGGGTTGCCTTTCTGTGTGTCGTAGTCGCGGCTTTCTTCGCTGGCGGGTAAATTAAGTTCTTCTGCCGTCTTGGTAACCCTTCATTTTTATGTAAATCCGTGTGTCATAAATCGGAGAATTTCTTTTCCATTCATATACAGCAGCATGTGGAAGCTTAGCGGATATCCCTGACCAGAGGAATAAAACACACAGGACCAGTACGGATCTCGGGCCGCCGTAGTCTTCGCCTTGTTCCTGTAATGTATGCAGTAGAATCTTGTCTTAAGACCGTTTGGCTTAAAAGCTCGGCTTAGGTCTTCGAAATGGCTCTTTTGTGATCGTGGCTTAGCATCGCCTCGGATTAAACTGCGACTCATACCGTCAGAATGGGACGATACGGTTAGGAAGGCGAATCTTGGAATCAAATAGCTGCAGAGCCAAAAACTTGACAACAAAACGTTACTCCCCTGTAATGTTGCTACCGTGACAGCTTTACCGTATGCAATATTGATGTTTGGTTGATATAACTAGCCAAACGGTGATATGAGCGATATCAGAAGACAACCGCTCCCTATGAATCGAAGACAATATCAACTAAATGCCATCTCGGCAACTCGGATGACGGTATTCTTTTATGTTCAGTTATAACTTTTGTCGTCGATGTGTACCTTTGAGCCTCGTATTGATTATGGCTTGTTTGCATTGAACCAAATATGTTATTTATTCATTCAAACTGATACAGTTTTATGGGTTTTTACGGAAGTTTCTTTTGAAGGCAAGGGCAATATCAGAGAATGTTCTATGCGTGTCAATATATTTCCATGCTGTTCCATATTTAAATTTAAAAAATTGTATTAATACATTCAGCCAGCGCTATTTGATACCCTTGACACCTCATAAAAATAAAACTACAAGCTGTTTATTTATATGAAAAATCTTAAATTGACGATAATTATTTTAAAACTGTTAACAGCATACAGATGAATGACAGTTTTATGGCTGCTGAGTGTTTGGATGTTTTTTTCCGGTATATTTTATTTTTGTTTTGGTCACCCTGATTCCGAACCTGGACTTGGTTCTGGAGATGCACTGAATACTCTCCTGTTTCGTTACGAATCGCTGAAAGGGGGTGGATTTTGTTTAATGAACACACAGTTCCTTTAAAATGGCACGCCCAATAATAGTCGTTCCGTCTTTTTATTCGATTGTAAAAGCTTTTCCATTCATGGCACAAGGCAGGCAAACAATTCATTTTAAGCTATTTAATTTCGCAGCCTTCTTCTGAATTGATTAGATATGCAGGAAGGTTCGGCTGGTCGTAGCCACCTTATAATGGAATACACATGATCGGTGTTAATTTTTTCAAATTAGATTCCCTAAAGGAAGGACAGTCTAACGCCGAGTTTCTACTCGACCCCCCCCCCCCATTGCCATGGTAACCACATATTGTGTACCGTTAGGTTTATACAGATTGCCGTATCCGGAGTCGGATGAGTAGGACACAACTGGCTTGTTGACACAATTGTTTTTAATGTTCCGTTTTAATCGTTGAATATTGAAATGTTTCCTATGTAGCACGTGATTGTGACTCACTGTTTTTGCCAAATTTCGCGTTATTGTGTTTATCTGTTATCGATTTTAATCCGTTTTCATTCGACGCGGTGCAACTCTCCGATAAGGCTATATCCAGTATCAGCGTTACTATATGGCGGTCGTGATCCAGGTGAGGCCTAATATGATAGAGGTTTTCCCATATCTGGATAGGATCACGGCGTACTTAGACGTCCAATATGTTAGACGTCCTCTAAAGGCTTTCGGTATTCTCTTAATCTTCATTAGCGCTTTCAATTCACTTTATTTCCATCTCTCTCTCTCTCTCTCTCTCTCTCTCTCTCTCTCTCTCTCTACCGCGGAATGGCTCTAGGATTGTGTTGTACTGGAAGTCATTTCGTAGACCGTTGAGATGTTGGTCGGGATCATTAGTTTGGTCGGCAGTTTGCCATGCGAACTCGTCATGCCAGTATTAGTCAGAAGATACCCTCACAGCTGTGATGAGAATAAATGACACTTTCAGTTCGCAGTCACAGACGTTGTTATGGGGGGTGGTGGTGGTGGTGGTGGTGGTGGTGGGGGGGGGTGCTTCTTCGGCGGACGTGGCCTACTGTTTCTCCGGACCGACGTCATTTGCCCTTTAACCTCGCCAATTGCTTTTAGTGGCTCGTCCAAGATGCCCGCGTGCTTTTATTTTGCCATGAAAGGGTCCTTTGGAGAGTAGTTTCTCGAGAATGGCGAGATTAAGGTCGATGACGGTCATTCTTGCCCTTTAATCCACGTTCTCTGAGAGCGAATGCGGCGTAACGTCGCTTGGACACCTCGGGGTTATAAAATCTGACCACATACTGACGTTATCACAGCTTATTTTGTTAGCCAACATTTCTGCACAGATCACTTGTGGCCGAGTATTTGAATGGTTGTTTGGGCGTGGAGAGGGGTGGTGTGTGTGGTTTGTTTGGTTCAGTAAAGTTGTTTTATTTTGAAAATGGTCTATCATATTTATTTTAATGATTGTGATATGTTGTTTCGTCACCATGAGTTTTCAAATGATAATGTAATGATTATTAATGTGACCAATGTTTTACAATATTGTTTTATTACTATCTCTCTCTCTCTCTCTCTCTCTGTGTGTGTGTGTATGTCTGTCTGTCCGCCTCTCTCTCTCTCTCTCTCTCTCCGTGTGTGTGTGCGTGCGTGGGTGTGATACGAAGGACAGACGGGGAAATATTTAACAGATGAAATGCTTGAAACACGTCATCAACATAGCTAAAGATGTTTCTGAAAAAAGACGTTTCTGAACAAACTCGTACCAATGTTATATCTTCACGTATCACTAACAATTTGTACATATAATGTACATGCCGCCAACATTTACTAACTTAATAGTCACTCGGTGTGGGTCAGTAACAGCGATTTCTCTGTATTCGTCTTATGGACATATTTTGGATGTTCCGAGAACAGTCCTGAGATTGTCCATTATGCTGGCAACTTGAGGAATGCGTGTTGTTATAATAATGACCTCACCTCCACCAATAACATCATCAATCATCGATGTCTGACCTAATTTATTTATGATGAGCCATTCATTGGTTTAATTTCCTGCTCACGGGTCACGTGTTGTCAGCAAACGTCTGCTGATTGGTGGATTAGTCGGCCAGAATATTGTCTCAGACAGGTGCTGGACATCAAAATATTTCTCCGTCAAGAACCGGTTTTCGGAAATAAATGATTCATTAAAGTTGTCTGGCTGATGATGTTTACCATCGCGCCAACTTTGTGCGAATGATGAACATCATATGACAAGTATGGCGTCTCTTTGCTTTGATGGATCTGTTCCAACAGCTGTTAATACACCGAAACAAAGTACAAGACAACAATTAATGTATGCAATGATTCGCGATGGAAGCACGTTTATATTCGTGGATGCTCTGATGCGTTTTTCTTGCAGATAAATCTTTATCTCTAAATCTTTGTTCATTATTTCTACTTGTTCTCATTAATTTCTCAGAGCTTGTAAATAACTATTGTTGTGTCAGATAATCGAATCATGGAAGAAACTCCTCCGTCTGTTGTCATTTTGGTGGAAATGACCAGTTTCTATCGCAGAATCCTATTTCGCATTTTTGCTGTTGTTGCTGTTGTTATTTTTGTTGGGCCTTTTTTAGCGATAAAGCATTGTAGACATTTTTCTCGACACATAATGTTCCCATTCATCACGAGATCGAAATATCTTCCGACGTTGCCAGCAGCTTACTTGGGGGGTGTAGGAAGGGATGGATACACGAGGCGCTAATTTAGTGCCGCATATTCCACGGGATTCTTCCACAAATGGAGAAGAATGATCGTTCTCCATTCGACAGATATTGGTGTCATCTGAACCTCGGGTCGTGTGGCAAGGAGTTCATTATGGACGAAGGCTAGCGGCTAAACATTGGCTAAGATGGCTAGCTCTGTCAGATTATCTGCTAAAACATGAGACGTGAGACGATCTTAGAACCGCAGGAGCCGTGTGGGGGCTGTATATGTGTGTGTGTGTGGGGGGGGGGGGATTTGGTTGCATGGGTAGTAGTGGGGGGGGTTCGGCAGGATTAGAGATGTTTCATTCATAACGCATCCAGTCGGATGTAGGTCGGATCCGAGGGGGCCATTGCTCCATATCAGTTACGAGTACGGTCGTAGTTTATGGCGGCGTATACCCGCTTCCTGCCTTATGATCACATGCACATGACGTCACAGGCCATTAGGCGCGTGGTCGTGTCGGACGGTCGACGAGCGGGTCTGGCCAAGAACGCCACAGCGTCGCGATCCCCGGAAGATTTCATCGATGGCACGAGGTGACGCGTTCTTTGAATGCTTTTTTATATACGGATGGCCCCCGACCCGGTATCTCTGGCTCAGCGGGCCCATTGCAGATCTCCCATAAGACTCTTACTACTAAACCGGTGATCCCAAAAGCCACACATCATGGCGCCGGGAAGCCAGAAGTGGGGCGTCTTGTCATAATTTCGCTTTCCCCGCTATCATCCCGTCATCTCGTGTCTGGCGCATCAATGGCCTGGCTCCCTGTCTGTCGTACGCTGACTGTCCGGTCGTACTAGTAGACGGCCGATACTCTCTCGGCCTCTGTACACTATTATTGCCGACTTCGTCAAGAGTATCCAGCCATCCTGGAGCGGGACAGTTCTATTGACACACACCCATACGGTAACAGTTTATCTCAATTACATCGCTGGCTAAGCGATAAGATGGCCGACCGAGCTGTCGTGCCGGATCCGAGCAACAGGCCTACAGCGAATACCCGCTGCCGCGTGTCAGGAAGCTGAATGAGAGAATTCCTCGCACGATCCTTCCTCAGATCTATGTATGAGAGTCATATGGCTTCCTCTCAGATCGTGGAACCCAAAAAGGTATGTGTGCTATCAGCGGATACTCGCTCGCTGGCTGACTGAGAGAATGTATTTTTTTTTCTTCGTCTACATTTAGCCCCCTTTTTTCCCCTCTCGTTTAGCCGAAGTGGCCGGGTTACATGTCTGGAGTTATAACTGGCCTGTATTGTGTCCAGGGAAATTAATGGTCAGTCGCTAATGGCGGGAACACTTAATATCGCACCGCGCGCGCACCGACTCAACATCCCCGGATGCATCGCTGTTGAGTATCGTTCGTTCGCGTTCCGGTTCATATGTGGCCGTGTTTGTTTAACGCGTCTTTGTGGTTTTTAGTTTAAACGATTTTCTTGTCTTGTTTCGTTAGAGACGGGTTTGTGGTTTGTTGTAGTACTCTATTGAAGGTTTAGATGTTAAAATACTTGTTTTGGCTTGTCACTGGAGAGAATATTCGATAAGTATGTTAGACATTACTGTCGTTGTTGGTGCTGTCGTTGTTGTTGTTGTTGTAATATAATTATGACAAGCTGACATTTTAGCCGTACAATATCTTGTTCTGAAAAATTGCCTCAAATTAAGATCGTGGTCTCTTTACACACACACACACACACACACACACACACACACACACACACACACACACACACACACACACACACACACACACACACACACACACACACACACACACATACACATACTCTCTCTCTCTCTCTATCTCTATGGTTGTGGCTTCTTGCAACTGGGTTTTAACCCCAGCTAAGCTATCTAGATTGCTCAGCTCATTTAGCCTATTATGTGTACAAAAGTGGACGTAAAACAAGAACTTTTTACCATCATCTCATCATTTCTATAAAGTTTTTGTCATTTTTTGGTCAACCAAATATGCCAGTAATTTTCATGCAATATGAATGGCAGCATTGTCCGAGATTAAGTTTTGTTTACATTACAGTGTCACAAATTGATGCTATTGTCCCATTATTATCAATAATTGAGACTACACACATCAGAATGTGATGTTTCAGGAATGTTCAGAGGTTTTTTTTCATGTGGAGAAGTCTGATGAGTGTTTACATTTAATTTCTTCAATATAATGTTACACATGTTCTTTAGGTTTTATAGTGCGTTTGTTTTGTAATTTAGTGAGTGAAGAAGTAAGACAAGGTGCATGTGTCTGTCTCTCTCTCTCTCTCTCTCTCTCTCTGTGTGTGTGTGTCTCTCTCTCTCTCTCTCTCTCTCTCTCTCTCTCAGTGATCCACCATGGGGTTAAATCCAGAATAATGTCCTCTGATATCCAGACATATAATGTATCAAAGATTCTTAAGTCGTTGTGTAACAAAATGATAAAAAGGATAATTGTCCGTACACTGTTATGATGCATTCATACGTAAGTCAGAACAATGTGTGTGTGTGTTTGTTTGTGTGTGTATGTGTGCGTATGTATGTGTATGTGTGTGTGAGTGTGTGTGTGTGTGTGTGAGTGTGTCTGTGTGAAGGCATTGGGATGGAGAATCACGAATCATCAACAAACCTCTGAACGATTCCTAATGAGACACCTAATTTGTCATCGCTCCCCAATCGGCTGAGTAGTTCAATTACCTTACTGTTATCGCGGATGCTTGAGAATGACATGCTCAAGTTTTGAGAACAGTAGTTGTGAGAATGTTAATTGGCCAACAAGTTATATTATAGTCATCTCTTAACGGCTTCATGTTTTACAAAGTACCAATTTACAAACTATATATATCTCTATAATAATTACCTACAACGATCAGTTTGTGTAACAGACAGTTGTAGAAACTGTATACATCTAGTGTCACTGCTCACAAAGATCAGTTTGTCTAAAGGACTGGGCGTGCGTGTTTGTTTGTTTGTTTGTGTGTGTGTGTGTTTATATAGTGTGTTCGTGCGTGAGTGTCCCCCCCCCGCGCGCTCAAACATGCCCCCCCCCAGTAGAGTTACGATTGTGAATCGTGTGCTATCCAAATCTTCGGACACAAATCCTTCTCGTGAATTTGGTTAAAACGAATGATAATTTTCTGGCGCTTAAAACCGTTCCCGCCGTTTTCTGGTCGACATTTATGAGGCAATAAGAAACGATTTCAATCCATTGTCTGAGTTGTATTTTAGAAAAGATGTCTTTATCGAGAACACATCAAACAACGGCCCTTTTACCGCAATATCTCAGTGCTGTCACCATCATTCATATGATGTTTGTATGAAGATTTAATCTCAAACAATATGACAATATTCCGGTGGATGTTTGTCGTCTATATCACTAATGGCATCTTTTAGAATCCTGTCTTGTACAGATGACATTTTTCTCCTGCGTTTCCTCTAATCTGTTAACAAATAACTCCAGAAAAGCACGTGACCACGAGGCCGGCATGTTTTTTAATTTTTTTTAACCACTTTCAACAATGATGTAGCCGCTATTTTTACCGGGGGGGGGGGTGTATATAGTACACTGTATATGGCGCATTGGTTTTTTTCGAGAAATTTGGCTAGGACTTATCCACATTTATCAACATAAAAGAGTGTAGATTTTTCCTGTCCATTTTCAAATATAAGGATTTTGAGCCGCCAGACGTTAACTATTCAAACCCCACAATCATTAAGTCATCTCATAGAAGTTTTTATGCTCACAGATTTTAATCATTCCGGATTAGTCTTAAATAAAGTGCCGCTTTCCGATTATAATGCTTTGAGAAAATATCTAGAAAGTCTACCGGATGTGAACATATTTGATAATTAGATGTTTATTGGCTCGTCTATCGACGAGACGGAACCTGGTGGCCGACTTCACGATGAGTTATTGGTGGAAATTACCGCAATAACTAGTCAGCGTTTAGACCAAAAAAAATGGACGTCACATCAAAGAAAATGGAAACTCGACGGAAAACAACGAAAATCAAGGGAAATGTAATAGATCTGTCATGGACGATGTATCGCTAAGTGACAGTTCATTATTTCGGAGACCGTCTCTGCCATTCTCTTCCTGTAACCTTTCTCTCGCTGTAACCGTTCTCTCGCTGTAACCGTTCTCTCGGTGTAACCGTTCTCTCGCTGTAACCATTCTCTCGCTGTATCCCGGTTATGTTGTTTCTTCCATTTCCTCAAATCAGCCCATCAACATGATGATTGACATTTCTCGACGATTTCTACAATTCAGTGGAGTTTTAAGGGAAGCGGATAACTCGTCTTGGGACGGTCTCCCCGAAGTGGGTCTTCAGTCGATGGATGTTCATAAGAAAAGTGATTGTTGTTGTTGTTGCTGTTGCTGTTGCTGTGGTTGTTGTTAAATGTAAATGTTGCCGATTTACTGCCACTTGTTACACATGGTAGGCTAAATCGGCCTGGTGACCTCCAAAGTTAATGAGGCGAAGTGAAAGATGAAACATCCTTTCGGCATGGGATTTGAACCCAGGTGCTGTAGATCCTTGACCAATTGCGCTACCAGTTAGGCCACGGAGGTGCCCATGGTAGTTGATGCTGTTATTATTGTTGTTGTTATTGTTGTTGTCCGATGCAGCTTAAATCTGAGTGACAGGAGATGCCATGTGATGAAAGATTGATGACGCATTGTTTTTAAAGTTTAATTCTGTAAAGATAGGAATCTGGTTAAGACAACAAGTCGTCTTTGTGTACATTCATCATCTACAGTAGACTGTGGATGTTAAGACTCTCAATTGGACTAAGAGATAATAGTCTTAATAGGAGAATGGCCTGACTCCAGTGATGTAAAGATGAAGATCTTTCTGGGTTTTGTTTTGTTTTTTTTATAAATATTTTCTCAGAATTAATGACATTATTTATTTGCATTCTCTCCACACGATGAGACCTGTAAATGTCAGGTCGGTGACATCGTTAACTATCTGAGGTGTATAATGGTTCTTGCATTATCGTCCAATCAGGTTGTTAGATTTATGGCGGAGAAGGCCGCCAGTCAGTGAATCGTCTGATGAGCAGCCAATTGGTGGAATCGAACTAAAAACCTTCCGATTTCTAGTCCATTACCACCTAATCAATAAGCTACAGTGAATCAAAGTGAGGGTCCGTCTTCTTAATATGAAGGTCATTATATACGAAGGACGGTCACGTAGGCGTTTTACAATGTAATTATTTTTTTATTTTTTTTGGGGGGGGGCATCATGTGTTGACATTATCCACGTTGGTGGTGTGTGGAGTAGTTTGAGAACTATGCATACTGATGTCATTTATGATCGTTAGACAGTATTCTAAAAGCCTACAATGTGTTAGTTTTAATACAGACCAGCGTGTTGTTAATATCGCTGTTAGTACTGACCCACGGCCTATTATTGGCGCTAAAAGCCCGCACTTCTGTTACTGTCGTATTGAAGGTTACACGCTGCATTCCTGTTGGTAAAGCCCTACATACAGTATGCTACCCAGTGAGATCTACAGTGTTCCGAGTTGGTTAGTTTTAATGAAAACCAATACCATATTAAAGACCTATAGGGTGTCACTGTCAGTAAGGTAATACAGTGTGTTACTGTGTCGGTAAAAGGTTATACAGTGTGTTACTGTGTCGGTAAAAGGTTATACAGTGTGTTACTGTGTCGGTAAAAGGTTATACAGTGTGTTACTGTGCCAGTAAAAGGTTATACAGTGTGTTACTGTGCCAGTAAAAGGCATCATTGTGTCAGTTGTCAGTAAAGGTCCACGGAGACAGTAAAATCCTCATAAGAAGGTGTTAGTCAGTCAGCTACAAAACCTGGGAACTGTTACTGTCCATGAAGGCCTACAGTATGTTGTTGTTGTTGATGATGTTGTTGATGTTGTTGTTGTTACTCCAGCCACAGTAGAACCGTTCGATTCTGGACAGTACTCCAACCATTATGATGTTCATAAATATTTGTCAGTTTTATTGTAGAACAGATTGTAATCAAGGGTCAGCCATTTTGTTATAAATGTTGTTATGGTTACTGACTGCCATCTTACATCGTATATGTCTAGATGGTGGTCATATTAGCGTCTTCTGTTATGGATTTAATGGCCCACATTCATCGTGCTCTATGGATATAAATTTGTAACACAAAAATTCCATGATACTAAACTCCGTAATTCGGGACGTTTCCGATACAGTGGTGATACCATACGAGTCTGTGTTAGAGATGTATGATGACCAAGGGGCTCTTCCAGTTATAGATGGTAGTAAAGTTGTTTTAATGGTTAATGTAATAACGGGGGGGGGGGGGGACAACCCGGTAAGATCCATGATTGCCATTTGTTGCAGATGTGGTAAGGCACGGGATATCCCTGTGTTACCGATACAGTGGTACAGAATATTTTCATTACACACGGACGCATTCACAAACAGTCGAATGCACACACACACACACACACACACACACACACACACACACACAACACACACACACACACACACACACACGTAATGTATTTAGTGCACGTGCCACAATAAGCATGAGCCACACTGCAGCAGGAATTAGTGGCTTTTCACAGATTTTTAAAATGCCAAGTAGAGTCAGTCGTCATGTGAACATCTAACTATCTTCTAAGTGGACAGTTAGGGATTACAGTTTCAGTAGGAAACTAATATTGTCATCATTCCTGGAAGTTTGTTCTTCCCATCCTTCCCCGCCCCTATCACCCCCCCCCCTTTCCCATCCTATTGTCATCATCGAACAATGTTAGTGTAACGTTGACACAGTTTTTCTAAGCACGACATGACTCAAGTGAAAATCATCTGATGATGATGGTAGTGGTGATCGTTGTGGTAGTAGTTGTTATGGTAGTGGTGGCAGTGGAGGTGATGGTGGTAATTATAGTTGTTGTGGTGATGATGGTAGTGGTGATCGTTGTGGTAGTAGTTGTTATGGTAGTGGGTGGCAGTGGAGGTGATGGTGGTAATTATAGTTGTTGTGGTGATGATGGTAGTGGTGATGGTTGTGGTAGTAGTTGTTGTGGTAGTGGTGGCAGTGGAGGTGATGGTGGTAATTATAGTTGTTGTAGTGATGATGGTAGTGGTGATCGTTGTGGTAGTAGTTGTTATGGTAGTGGGTGGCAGTGGAGGTGATGGTGGTAATTATAGTTGTTGTGGTGATGATGGTAGTGGTGATGGTTGTGGTAGTAGTTGTTATGGTAGTGGTGGCAGTGGAGGTGATGGTGGTAATTATAGTTGTTGTAGTGATGATGGTAGTGGTGATGGTTGTGGTAGTAGTTGTTATGGTAGTGGTGGCAGTAGAGGTGATGGTGGTAATTATAGTTGTTGTGTTGATGATGGTAGTGGTGATCGTTGTGGTAGTAGTTGTTATGGTAGTGGTGGCAGTGGAGGTGATGGTGGTGATTATAGTTGTTGTAGTGATGATGGTAGTGGTGATCGTTGTGGTAGTAGTTGTTATGGTAGTGGTGGCAGTGGAGGTGATGGTGGTAATTATAGTTGTTGTGGTGATGATGGTAGTGGTGATCGTTGCGGTAGTAGTTGTTATGGTAGTGGTGGCAGTGGAGGTGATGGTGGTCATTATAGTTATTGTAGTGATGATGGTAGTGGTGATCATTGTGGTAGTTGTTGTTGTGGTAGTAGCGGCAGTGGAGGTGATGGTGATGGTGGTGGTTGTAGTTGTTGTGGGGAGAGTCCTGATGGCGGTGGTTGTGGTTGTTGTAGTGATGGTAGTGGTGGTGATGGTGGTGATAGTGGTAGTGGGGTGATGATCATTGTGGTATAAATTGTTGTCGTAATGGATGTAGAGGTGATTAGAAGTCCTTAGAAGAACATTAAAAGGATAGCTGTGCTTCTCGCACTCTATGAGCTTTTTGCATTTCATATATCAATTTACTTACTTTACTTATCTCACAGATGTTTCATGATTAATGACTTGCAGAAACAAATAACTATTTGTCAGAAATATGATTTGAACTGAAGAAATGGCTTACTGTGTATTTCTGTTAAATATGGCTGTATGATGCAACTAAATGTGCCAAGGCTGTGAACCATAAAGATAATAATAAGTTCTAGACGTAAAAACCTTTAGGTGTAGCCATACTATGATTTGAACTCAGATGGTAAAGACCCGTGTCCAGCCACATTACCAGCTAGGCCATGGAGATATTCCAAGGTACTCCCGAGGAAACTGGTGTGTTATGTCAATGTGTACAGATGGGATTATAATATGAAAAATAACATTTGATTACAGTTATACCCCATCCTACGTCATTAATTGGTTCCAAAAGCTAAAAATGCCTTAAAATGTAAATATTTTATTGTAAAGACATTTTAAAATGTTTTTAATGTATTTATGTTATATTTTATATTTTTTATTATCTTATAGTGTAATTTTTTAAATTTCAAGTCCTTTTATTATGACGTAGGTGACGTAGCTAAGTGACAAAAACATAACGACGTTCGGTGAACTGATATTTAATCAAGGAAAGTGGCATAAAGGCGAGTTAAACTTAGGCCGAAATGACGTAAAGAGGCGGTATTACTAAACACGGTTATATCACGTGTCAGACTGCATTGTTTATCTATGGGTAGGATCTCTCGTTATGTATAACAATTATTTATTATGCATTTTTGTTATGCGATAATATAACACGGTTTGATCATTAATTCAGCGAAATGTGTCAAATGTGTCTGGTCAGTCAATAGTCGGCAGACGAACTGTTAATCATTTAAAACCCAGATAATTGGCATTGGATCTATTGAGTCAGTGAACACTCTCCGTACATTGTTGCATAAACTGTTCTCTGATAACAAAAACTCTGGCTGATTGGTCGCTATAGAAGGTTGTACATTGTTCCCTCGTCATAACTGAGTTAGTGATCAGTAGTATACAAGATTGTACATTGTTCACTTCTTATAGCCCATCTCGCTGGTTACTGTACAGTGTTGTACATTGTTATCTGATTATAGCTCAGGGATGAGGATAGAATGTTCAACATTGTGTTCCCTCATTATAACTCGGTTAGTGATCAATGTACAATATCACTCATTGTTCTATCATTATAATCCAGTTAGTGATCAATGTACAAGATCACTCATTGTTCTATCATTATAATCCAGTTAGTGATCACTGTACAAGATCAGTCATTGTTCTATCATTATAATCCAGTTAGTGATCACTGTACAAGATCACTCATTGTTCTATCATTATAATCCAGTTAGAGATCATTGTACAAGATCACTCATTGTTCTATCATTATAATCCAGTTAGAGATCATTGTACAAGATCACTCATTGTTCTATCATTATAATCCAGTTAGAGATCATTGTACAAGATCACTTATTGTTCTATCATTATAATCCAGTTAGTGATCACTGTGTGACGTATTGTATACCGTTATCTCATTATAATACAATAATTGGGGAATCATGTTGGGTAGAAGTTTGTTTGCTAAACATAATTTCTCTATGAATAATTCATCACTTGTTATAAGTGTTTTTGGGGTTGAAATTCTGCTTTCTAGCTGCACTGAAGTTTGCGCGCACACACATGAAATGTATATATCTGGAAAATTAGAAATGTGAAGGGAATATGGCGTGGGGGGGGGGAGCAACGTAACAATTAACCACATTTTCTGTCTTCCCATTGGCTCCCAATATGTTTTTACTTTGCTTCTGCCCATAAATATTATATATATTTAAGTCTTTTTTAAAACTATTATTGTGATTATAATAACGTGTAGAATTTGCAAATAGATCACTCTATTTACATCACCATTTCCAAAATGCCCAGAATTCTTTTTTTGAGGCTTCTCCACAAATTTTAAATACTTTGCCCAATCAGTTATATTTATTGGACAGTGTAGCTCATCACAGTTAATATCCGGAGCTGTAGCTGTGTCTTGGATATTGCTCTCTGAATGTTGGCGAAGATAGAGGTCTAATGAACTAACTAGTTGATAATTGATTTTGTCCATCACCGTTATTGATCAATCATGTTTATTCTTTTATTCGACATTTTGAAATATTTAACACCAACAACTTTAGTACTCGTTGATCGGCTGTCGCACCGACCCAGCTCCTGAGTTCAGGCAACATTTATACAGGCTATAACTATAAGTCTGTTTATGCATGCAAACTATCCAGATTATTCGGCTCAAAGGGGTGATGGACACTTCCGGATCTAGCGGGAGACATTATCGGGAAGGGTTTATCTTATTAAACGGGTTATTTACACGGATCGTCGACCTATTTGTCGGCTATAAATGCACTCGGAAGCATTTTTAACAGAGGTCAGGAGAGAAAAACCAATTATCACTGAGCGTCAATTACAATTGACGAATAGAGGCGTGACCGCAATGGCCAACACCGTTAACATTGACATGTAGGGTAGGATGTCCATAACCTTTGACGATGGCCGCTATTCATGTACAGTCGGCTTTCGGGTCGAAAAATAAAGAGCCGTCGTGTACTGTCTTTGTTTCTTTGTTGAGTTTTTCTCAACTTTTAGCTAATAAATGAAAATATGTAACCGAAATGGAGATATAAAACCTTCACTGAAAGTGAATTCTAAATAGACATTATAGAACTTATAAAGCCCGAATCCAGTTATACCAACAACTATTACTGGCTAATGGTTGACTTTAGATGGAGTTTTTCTTGTATTGTGAGATATTGTTGTGAGATTTCCTTTTCTCTCTACGCGTGTATTGCTTATGTTTTGGTTATTATGCCGAAGGCGTAATGGGATTTAAATACGATGTGATGTAATTGCATTTGACAAAGATAATTATATTATAATAATTGATAAGGTTAATTGATTCGGTGTGTCCTGCCGATTTACGGTTTTCTAAACAGACACACAGACAAAGACACAGACACGCGCATACGCGCACGCACCCACGCACACTCCAACGCCTTATGTTATGTGTAAATCATATTCAGACCGGGCAGAGGAGTTCCGAGATATTTCCGTCACTATTCGCTTAACATTCTGGATCAATGGATCCCAACACGTCGGATCTCTTTGAGACTTCAGGACTTTATCGCCGCTGAAATTTCAGTCAAACATCTCTGCGTTTTAGTGGGGATTTGTAATGTTTATTTCAAATGAATTACAACATGACCTCTTCTCAGGTGAGTCTATTTTGGATGGAGTAATTCTGTTATCCGATAGTTCCCAAATTATGGTTCAGTTGTCATGTCTTCAACTGGCTATAAACATTCAGTTATGTGACTGGTAGATCATTTCGTTCAGGTTGATGGCAGGTTGATGGTTGTGTGATGGCCCTCACCTGCTAGCAGACAACTACTAGCAGCGACTTCCATAAATTCATACATTAGTCCCGTTGATGTCACCAGAGGAGCATCATTGACTACTGGGAGGCTGTCAGAGGACAGCTAATGTACTTTATCTTGTGGAGGAATGTCATTTTGGTCGGTGGTCGTGACGTCACCGGGAATGATGACGTCACCAGAGCTTATACGGCAGATTGAATGACGTAGGGAGAGAGAGAGAGAGACTTATAAATGGGGATAAGTGGTGTGTGTGTCTGTGCGAGCGTGTGTGTGTGTGTGTGTGTGTGTGTCTGTGGTGAGTTAAGATGTATTGATACAGGTAATCATAAACCATACATACAACATCTAGATGATTCTTCAGGGACGAAATCGAGAGATGTAACTTTTCCAACTGAGATGTGTTATTTCTCATCAATGTTCGTGTATGTATGTGTGCGTGTGCGTGTGTGTTAGCGTGTGTGCGCGCGTGTGTGCGAGATAGAGATAGATAGATAGATAGATAGATAGAGAGAGAGAGAGAGAGAGAGAGAGGGAGAGAGTTAGCCACAATCATCTAACCACTTACTGTGACCTTGGATCACTGGGGTCAGAAACCTTATGCCCGTATCCTGAACTAGCTACAGACGCTAGAGATAAGCTGAATTAGCACAAACCAGATTTTGGAGACGTTATCCAGGAGAAGGATCAGGCTCTTTTCCGGATAGAAGTTACTCTCTCTCCCTATAGAGATAGGAACTAATCAATCTTCGGCCAATAATTCAGGATTGTCATGGATTAGAATCCGGAAAGAATCAGGACAGTGTGTCTGCCACTGTACCACAGCCAGTGATGTCTTGATAGAGAACAGGGTACAGATGGCAGACTGATCCATGCTTCCTTCACCTCATTATCACTGCCATAATCATCACCATCATCATCATCATCATCATCATCAACATCATCATTAGCATCATCATCATCATCATTGTGAAAATCATCAATATCAGTTATCATCGTAATACTTTTCTCTGCCACCATGTCCTTAATCTTCATCATCATCATCATCATCATCATCATCATCACATCATCTTATCATCAGCCATCATAATCTTTAAATATCATTCCATAATCGTGCTTGTGTTATATGAGATGGTTCAGTTCACCGCCCCCCCCCCCTCTCTGCTCTAATGCTTTTTTCTGTCCTTCATAATGGGTGTTAATGTGATTCAAGCGAATGGGTGATATACTAGATTAATGGTGTAGTAATACAGTGATCCCTGTGTTGTGAAACATCTAGTGATGTTGGTATAGGATAGATAGCAACCTCAGTTAATGATGTTGTTGATGATAATGATAACGCTAATCATGATGATGATGATGATGATGATGGTGATGATAATCATGATGATGATGTTGTTGATGATGAATACATTTCTAATTATCTTTATTGACAATGTTCATTATGATTATTGTTGATACAAATAACTTTCCTTTATTTATGTATTTGATAGACAATATAGCCATGTCTAATGTTTATGTTTCACACAAAGACCATTATTTAACATCCCATTATGTCTCATTGAGTCCACGTGTTATACACATAGATCAGTATTAGTGTATTTTCTAAGTTATACGCATACACCAAATATTCAATAGTTCAATAAGGTTTTAATAATTTTCTCAGGGAAATATGCTATGTTTATGTTTAGTTATGTTATAAGTGGCAATGTTATAAGGGATTTTATGATAGGTGAATGTTTTGTAAGAGTAAATGTTATAATGTTGGCCATATATATATATAGTAGTCATGGGCATGTTACAGATAAACATTTGTTTTAAGTAGCCATGTTGTTATAATAGGAGACTACGTGTGTGAATATATTCTAAGTACACTTTACTAACCATGCAGCCACGATCATGTCATGACTAATTACATCATAACCGTCAAGGTTATGAATGGTCGCATTTAGGTAATCATGTTACATGTGAAAACCACAACAATGTTTGTATTTATTCAGAGACTCTCTCTCTCTCTCTCTCTCTCTCTTCTCTCTCTCTCTCTGTGTGTGCGTGTGTGTGCGTGCGTGCGTGCGTGCGTGCGTGTAGTCATTCAGTAAACATTATTAGTAGTGAAACCAGTTCATTGTCATGTAATTAGTGCAGCTCAGAAGTTTATATTAAATCACTGTTAAAACGTGGAATTTCGCTGATAAGCTAATAAATGAGAGATTCACCTCTGGATTGGCAGTTATTTATATGATAATAGCTAATTGATTTGCCTTTAAAACAACTGATCAGATCTGATAATGTTGGCACCTGTTGAACAGTTTTCTTTTGGACAAATTTTGTGCCATTTCTAGAGGATTTAAATCCTTCTTTAAAAATATGAAAATGGTCTCGATTGAACATGATAACTAAGTTATTACATGACATACACACACACACACACACGCACACACACGCACGCACGCACAGACACGCGCACACACACACACATACATAAAAATAATCTGACTCCAAGAAATTGAACTTGTTTTTAAAGTTGATTGTGTATAGAATCAATACCCATGTTGTGAATCTGAATATGAATGTTCAACAATCTAGCCCATCAATAACTTGTATATGACATAATATTATAATATGTACCATCATTGATAATCATGCAGAGTATATTATCATGTGACAGTTTTCATCATCTTATCATTGTTGTGACATTTCATTTAGTTATCAATATCTGAAGATTTCCAGGAAACCATTGTTTAGTTTATAATTGTATTGTATTCGTTCAAATTGTATTGTGTTGATTAGTTCATTTAGTTCTAAGTCTGACACAATGATTATTGGAGTATGAGCGTTATTATCCAGGTGTGTTATTATAATAAATATTTCTGGATCAACATTTTATTGTTGGTGTTCGGGATTATTCCTTTGTCAGTATCTCTTTTGTTAGTCATCTCCTTATGGAATGACCAAGTTGTGGTGTGAATCTGTAAACAGGAAATCTGTAAACGGTGAATGCCCTTGGTACTCTCTCTCTCTCTCTCTCTCTCTCTCTCTCTCTCTCTCTCTGTGTGTGTGTGTGTGTGTGTGCTTCAGGGTGATAATAGTTGTGATGATTTGGTGATGATAATATTGATAATTTATGGTGCGTTGACACACAAGTGGATAGAACCATTTAACTTTGCTATATACCTTGAGCCAAACTGGAGTTGTGATTGTGACTATATACTCCTGTGTGAGTTTAGAGGGCAGAAAAGGAATTGTGTAATGGTGTGTGGCCATTGCCTCAAGTAATCATCCGTTTTTGTAATCTGGCAGTGTCTGTGTATACAAAATAAACAAGATCAAGGCATTCGGTTTAGTTTTTGTTCATGCCAGCCAATCAATGGCGCTGTTCAGATGTATATTGGTCACATGATATCATGTGATCATGTGACTGTTTTAGCTACCTTCAGTATGTATGTACATATATATGTTATTACTTTCCTGTAACTGACAGCGTAATTACAGATAACTTTTGATTCCTAAACATCTTCTGCATATTGCCTTTTTATCTTTTCTTCCCAGAGCTGCTCCTCTTTGACCTTTCCTGACCCGCCTTGACCTTCTCTGATATTCGATCGAAACATTCTTAACGCTAGTCGAATATCTCATTTAAATTCCTTTAGCGGTAACCGGTAAGAAATTAGACTGGATAGCTTTGGAATCTGAATAGGTATCCATTTAAGATGTGATGTTTATTTATGGATCATTCTGGATAGCGTCAGGGGATGTCGTAGTTGTTAGGCTGCTGATGTGCCGGACATCTGTCTCATTCTTCCCTACTCCAGACACATTTTAGTTGATCCAGCCTCTATTGACCTCCAGGGTCACTCAGCTGTAGACCAGTATCTGGTTCATGTTAATTGACATAATGCGTGCGTTAATAAACTGTTATGATATTTATAATTATAAATTATAGCATAGATAATGGTGTATATATAGCGTATAATAGTAATTTGTGATCTGGTAACATTAGAGTTAGATGATGATATTTTTATTGTGACTTGTCTGATGGTTTCCACGTGATGTGTCATAGCAAACACAAAACGTGTGCATGATCAGCTCGAAATATGATTGAACTTTTTATGTCAAATCATAATCTCTTGGAGAAGGCCAGTTGTGTTCAAGACAGTGAAGTACGTCTTTCTTGTTCGGCAGCAATTTCATGAATTGCGGATGTTTTTCTTCTTTCATTAATATGTTTTGAATAACGTGATTGTCGTATAGCTGAATCGCAGCATCTATCCAGGTATAATGCCACCATGCATCGCTCATAAATATGCATGTTTTGTTATGGACTTGGAGTCTACGGCCATTGCTCTCTCTCTCTCTCTCTCTCTCACACACACACACACACACACACACACACACACACACACACACACACACACACACACACACACACACACACACACACACACACACACATACACACAATATTAGGCTTATTTTCACATTGAAAAATGAAGGTATTGATAGTATAATCCCACTCATCATTGTGCGTATTATGCTTGTATATGTATGCACAGTTTATAATGCAATTCGTCATCAACCCGATAGGAGATTATATCCCATAAATGTGCTACCTGTGAGAATGACTTCTCACACTCGTCCAAACTGACTACTGACCATACATCGAGTGTGCGATATGCTGCGGTGTGATAAACACATTCATGTTTCATGGAGTCAGTCTAACTTTAAGGAAAACCAATTTGTTTAGCAAAATCGGGGAAAGCTAATTGTCTGTACATCTCATAAATATATTCTGTGGGTCGATAATACAATGTAGCTTATTCATTTGAGCGCTGAGGTTCCACAGAAAGATACAAAGAAGCTGAAAAGTCCAATTCTTTATTCATCCTTCGATGGGCGGCATAACAAACTTTAATTCACCACAAAAGATAACAAATACATAAGGAATCATGATGTGACACAGACAGGACATTAATCTGACTGGAAACTGAATTCCAGTCATCAAAGTTCAGACCATGAAATGGTTCAACCACACATCACACGCTGGTTTTAAATGATCCTTTTTTTATAAAGGTTACGGAGACTTTCTAGCTCATCTAGACACAAATCCATCAAATCTTTAGAAATAATTGAATGCGGCAAAAACTGTAAAAGTTAAATATCGCGGTTATAAATAGCTTGAAGAGAATTGGTTGTAACATAGACTGTGTAATCCATTGTGTTTAAATGTTAATATTACCAATTGTAATTGGATTTCGTACGTATTAGTCATTTAAGAATGAATATAAGATGCACCTTCAGTAATACTGTTCTGAAAGTTGAAAGTAAAACGTTGGCCTCGTGGGTAGAACGTGAGGTTATTTACCTATGGATGTGGTCATTCTGTGCGGGAGGGGGAGTTTTTCATCCAGCCAGGCAACTGGCAAGGTTTTCTCCGCCGAACATGCCATATATTCTAAATTCTGAATTTAGGTAGATTTAGTCTCAGTGGGGAAGCTATAAATTACAGACTATATGCGTCTTCCCAATTTGAGGTTGGCAGCCACGTTAAAAACTGCCATTTCGGCCATTTATATATATATATATATATATATATATATATATATATGTCTTATTTCCAACCTGAAAGTCCGGTTGAAGGAAATTAATACTTACCGTACCCACAAACCGACAGCTGATTTAAGACACGTGGCATTAAAATAAATCCTGACTGTTATCTTTATGACATAAATGCAATTTTTTTATTTACTCAACCTGCTGTCTAGAGGATAATTAATGGTCTTAGGTGTCTGTATATTAACTGTAATAATCTCAGGTTTGTGTAAATATTACCTGTGTAAATATGCTCTCAGGTGTGTATGTAGTACCTGTAATGACTGGAGGTGTGTGTGTGTGTGTGTGTGTGTATATATATATATATATATATATATATATTATTTAATTATTTCATATGTTTATTAATTTCCTATAATAATCGTTGTTATCTATGTATTAACTGTAAAGACCTCACACATATTATCATAATAGTAATAATTATTGTATGTAACCTAAACCTGATAAGTTTGTTATTAAAGTTGTAAGTTTTAGTGATTGAGTGTTTGAGTGATTGAGTGTGTTATATTTGGTGCCAAGAGATCATGGGTTTGATCCCGTAAAAATATTAAATTAATTACTAGGCTCATAACATTGTGGGTCGTTGACACTGACGTCTTAATTAATTAATTAAAAAAAGTGGAAGTCGATCACATTGAAGGGATTTTTTGCTATCACATCCCTCTCTTGTGAATGGTGGTGGGAATAATAGAGGTGGTGATGGTGATGATGATGGTGGAGAAGATGGGGGAGATCTTGGTGTGGATGGTAGTGGGGAAGGGAAGGTGATGGGAATGGTGGGGATGGTGATGTGAATTGCGGTGTTGGTGGTGGTAATTGTGGTGGTGGTGATGGTGGAAATGAGAATGGTTGTGGGAATGGTGGAGATGGCGGTGGAGATCAGTGTAATAGTTCTGAGGATGGTGGTGGAGATGGTAGTGGGGATGGTGGTGGTATCAAACAATCAGTAAAATGGACCACACTCTGAGCAATAAGAGTTTATTTTCTGTTATTTTATCAATATTTCATGATCGAGGAAAGAAAGAAATTCAGTTATGTTTAAAAACATCATCAAGATATTACACTTTGTGGCCATTTAGTTAACTTGTTTAAACATAACTTTAATTTCCACGAGAGAACAATAACACGTTGAAAACGTATGTACGTATACATGTGTACACTGTTTATATGTCAGATGGACAGTATTCTTGATAAATTTAACACTTGAAGCTTTCCGTGAGAACGTCGGCTTTATTTTGTTGAAATTTTATCAACTATTTGTTGATGTTAGCAACTTGTTTCATGTCAGTAATTAATAATAACTTGATTGTTTCTTTTGTCATTGATGTTACTTTGTTTGTTGAAGCTGTAGCCAGAGATGATTTATCGTCTATCCTCATCCGAGCATCATCACCTCATCACCAAATATTCGGATACCGGAAATAGTTGTGGAAGATTTAATAACTTTAAATGGTTGCTGTTAGTTCAATTGTGTGTGTGTTTGTGTGTGTGTGTGATCTATTTCAGTGGATGGATATAAGCTGTATATATTTGTGGAGTTAAAGGTGTGTGTCCGTAAGATTGTGTGTGTGTGTGTGTGTGGTATGTGTGTGTATGTATGTATGTGTGAGAGAGAGAGATATATCTATTTCAGTGGGTGGATATAAGCTGTATATATTTGTGAAGTCATAGGTGTGTCTCCGTAAGATTGTGTGTTTGTATGTACGTGTGTGTGTGTGTGTGTGTGTGTGTGTGAGAGAGAGGGTGAGTGAGCAATGGCCGTAGACTCCAGGTCTAACGATAAAACGCTATGAAAGGAGGTGGGGGGGGGGTAGGATGAGTCGAAACAAAAAATATTGACACGATGCTATTCATAATTATTTCAGCGCAATATTGTTTTGGCTTCTAAGTGAAACTGAAACGGATAATTACTTTTAATAAAGAATCCTCTTCATATGTAATTACTACTTATAACCTGTCTGCTATGTGTTGTCAATGTCATCAGTGCTCACTTTTCGTTTGGAATGTAATATATCGTGGCCGAGGAATGTTGTGAGGGAGCTCACGTGTTATTATCTTTCACACACAACCACACACACACACACACACACACACACACACACACACACACACACACACACACGGACGATTATGATGGGAATTCCTTTCTCCTGGCCGTCATACGTGAACTTTTTAACGTTGTTATGGCATGGATTAATGTCATTTTAGCTGTTGGCGTAGAGCGCTTCGGCTTACAAATTTGGTTTTATTTCGATATCCAGTTGATAAACGATGGCGATGGTGGAGGAGTCTCTTCTAAAACTGTGTTCGTTTCTAGATTTGTTAATTTATCACTTCCTCTCATGTTGGGTGTTATGTTATAGTCATTAGTGTGTGTGTGTGTGTTGTGTTCACATTTATATGATGGCACTGGCTCAGAGAACTAACATAGATTTATACACTGATGAAGGACATATATCTCCACAGATACATATAGCTGTAACGTTTTTACGTCAATTAACCCATGGATGGTCATTATTTATGGGTGACTCATGAGTTATTGGCTACTGGAGCAGCAGGTAGTCATACATGGCAACTGCATGCCAACCTCCCCCCATCCGTTAAGCAGCATGTAGACCGATTTAGCTGAACCTGCACATAATAAAAGATATATAATTTGACGCTACAAGTTATAATAAACAGTAAATCGATATATATATATTGCTAAGAGAAACCTACAAATGTTGAAAACCTTAACTGAGTACATGTTAACCTTCATTCAGTAAGTTCACGATAATCATACCTTTTCCAACGTTGATGAATAGCTGATGTGACATCTTACTGAAGGTCAAATAAACGTTGATCAAGTTTTAACATATATTTATCCAATATGTGCTTAAATTGAATGTGGAGGGAATATTCTATAGTAAGAAGTTATTATTATACATTTTTACCTCATTATTTTATGTTCGTCGCACTTGTTTTTCACTCGCACATATTTATGTCGATTGAATGGTGTTTATTGAATATTGTGATCTGTTTAGAGTTTATCCACTGTAAAAAAACTAAACATTTCTTACTTTTACAAAAGAAGTGAAGTCTCGAATCTTTCATAAGCTGTAGTGACATATCGGACTATTTTTAATCACACTGAATCATAAGGTGTACATTCTGTCTGTGACATCCGACTAATTAACGTGTGCGAAGTGGATTACTTCTGGAATAGAATAAAATGTCATCTTAAATGCCATGATTAATTCAAACATAACAGCTGACCCTAATACACTTACAGCCATTACTTAAATGAACGCTCATCTACACCTAATTAAGTTTCCCAAACTTCACGCGGTTACGTATGTTGTCAATTTACACCGAAGTTCCTATCTGATTGATCTCCATGAACATAATCCAGAACGCAGGATGGTTGTCTTGCAAGTTCCTGATGCAATTTTGAAGAGAGAAAAAAAACCTGTAGGAATTCTAATAGTTATGCATTCAAAATTACATACAGACAGGAAAACGTTTACGCACAGCTTATTTCCAAGAGGGTTTATCCCGGTGTCCTAAACTCCCACAGGAGTATAGATTGGTGACTAGTTGTTGATAAACCAATACAGGTTTGTTTTGCATGAGTACATAAAAAGAAAATAGTAGGTAATATGTTCTACATAACAAAACTAAAATAATGACAAAATATTCTCACATTGATCGAATAGGGATTTTAGAATTAAATAGATTTGACCTCTGATGTTTGAAATCTGATTTTTAAATATCTCGGTTGGTGATGGACTTTTAATTATTGTACAAATTGTCCCAGTGTAGTAACTTTTTTCCTGGCTTCTTTTATTGTCCACAGTTTCGATATATGAGCTGAATTAAGAAGACTTGATTTAATGCTACAAACTCTGTTTATGTTTTTGTCGAGTTCGGTCGTTTAGCCTCGTTTTGATCGCAGTTGGGATACACAGCTGTGCGAATCTAACCCAGAACTTGGAGGTCTGTGGTTCATTGCTCCTCTAACCACTACACCATTAGATTGTCATCTCTGTATGATATTAAAACGATGTTCTTTCAGTATCCTTGTTCATATTACAATATATTTGTCTTATATGTCTCGGTAATATGAGACGATAACTGTTTCTATTTCAAAGTTCACTGTAAGATCAAATTCAGAAGATGTTAACACATCCAGGAGAGCTATACCTGTGAATGTGTACTGATTGAGGAAAGACGAGCAAACCTAAACAGATTGATGTATATTTGTTCAAAGACATCCAGTGTATTTGCATATACACGTAATACACACCTCCCTGTACATGGACCATCTGACTGTGCTCCATGTAATCATTATATAATGGAAATGTTTCAGAGCAGTTTTTCATCAGATATTCGTCACATTATAAAATATATGTTACACATTATCCAATCATACAAAATACACAGTAAACAATACACCACACATGATACACAATTTACAGTAGGGACGTCTCTTTGGCTGAACTGGTAACGAAGTTGGTCAGAGACCTCAAACATCCTGGTTCAGATCACTTTTCCTCATTACATCTTGGTCCATTTAGAGAACGTCGTCGTTGTCGTTTACAAAAGTGGTCGTAAAGTGACCGGAACAGCGAACATCTCACACAATCTACAGTACACATTATATATCATAGTGTAACCAAGTGCCCAGAGGTCAGAGTATAAACTATTCACCATCCAAATTAACCAGATGTCTCAGTTCTGAGATTGTTGGCTTTCTGTGGCTTAGTTTATTGTTAAAACTTCGACGACGTCAGCTAAGACTCTAAGACATCAACAATAGACAGCACTTAGACATCAACATCGGAGTAGACAGCGTCTAGTGACCGGAATTACAATAGACGGCTTCTAGTCATCAATATTAAACTAGACAGCTTCTAGTCATCAATATTACAATAGACCACTTCTAGTCATCAATATTACAATAAACAGCTTCTAGTCATCGATATTATAATGTGCCACTTCTAGTCATCAATATTACAATAAACAGCTTCTAGTCATCAATATTACAATAAACAGCTTCTAGTCATCAATATTACAATAAACAGCTTCTAGTCATCGACAACACAAATATACAATTTCTAATCACCTACAAACCAATAGATAGCTTGTCACCTAATACACAATAGACAGTTTCTAGTCACCAAAAACACAATAGACAGTTTCTAGTCACCCAAGACACAATAGACAGTTTCTAGTCACCCACAACACAATATACCGCTAGTCACCCAAAATACAATAGACAGTTTCTAGTCACCAAAAACACAATAGACAGTTTCTAACTACCCACAACGCAATAGACAGCTAGTCACCCAAAACACAATAGATAGTTTCTAGTCACCCACAGCACATTATACCCTGTTCTCGTATGTTTACGCCTTCTCAGAGTTGATGGAGTATCATTAGGGACTCAGGATGTGGACATGTTGAAGAATCATTATGAGAACTTCAGCAGATCCTGAGTGTCTCTGTATTCTGTTCGTTGTATGCGGGGTACCACTCAGTTTGACACTGTTCTCTATTCTCCCGGATTTTACGTGACAATGTCTTCGGCAGCTGTACGAGGATTATTTCCTGTCTCGTCCAAACCATTTAATTAATTAAGCATCTGTTAGGATTAATTTCATTCTGTGTTCCTTTTTTTCATGTTTATTAAGTCTTCAGAGTGTTACCTAGCTGACATAGATGTTGGTTGTGTGATACAAAAGGATGTTGTGGGTGTTCCTGTATGTGTTTTTCTACACCTACATCCGGAGATGTGCACATGTGCTTGCATGCATGCATGCGAGTACACATGCATGCATGCATACATGTTCACTTACACACTCACTCACTCACTCACTCACTCACTCATTCACTTACACACACACACACACACACACACACACACATATATATATATATATATATACATACATACAAACACACACACACACAATATATATATATATATATATATATATATACGTTTTACTAAGCACTTGTTTACAAGGTAATATAATATTAAAACTTCGTGATCTCTAGCACGTGGACTGACTGACTGTCTGACTGATTAATTGACTGGATGACTGGCCGTATTCATCAGGGTATTCTTCATGTATACTTCTAGTTCATTGGTTTCGCCCTATCTCAGCTTTCTGCTTCGTCTAACATACGGAGATACGAAATGTCTGTAATTGTCCACGGTCCTGTTCCACATATCCACGGTGTGTCCTCTTTACTGGCCGCTGTAGATGGAGCCACTGCGTGTAGCAGTTGATTGGCTGCTGTTTTCTCTTCGGGAGAATCACGGATTCGGTCTTCTGCCGAGCTGCTTTGATGACTGAGGGTCACATGCCACCAGCGTGTAGTGGCTAGGGTTATGCGAAGGCCCTGTCATGTTGTGATGTCTCAGTTGATGAAGGATCATTATCGTCTGCTCTGACCACCGGAGACATAATGGTCAGTTAGTCAGACACGACACACTCACAGCAGAACTTTCTGCCAATCACGACATCTGATTACCGGTAGCTCTATGTGTTTCCCATTTGCCTTTTGGAAAAATTGTCTTGGTCACTTTTCTCGGCATGATTGCTGAACAATTACAGTCTGAGGTGTTACAGTGATTGCTGGCAGCTAGCTGCATATTATGAATTTTTGTGGTATTTTGATGTTTAGTTATTATGAATTATCGTCATATGTCATATTCTCAATATATATATATATATATATATATATATGGCAGTTATCTGGTTCTAAATAGAGAAGCCAAAGTTATTGTCTCTGTGACTTTATTATAGCTTGTCTGTTGTTGATAATAATAATAATAATAATAATAATAATAATAATATTGTAGATTTAATAAGATGACCATACAAGCAAGAGCCATTCAAAGGTGATGTGCTTACTGTGGTGTCTGTCAGGCTTTACCACCAGTGAATGAGTGAGTGAGTGAGTGAGTGAGTGAGTGAGTGAGTGAGTGAGTGAGTGAGTGAGTGAGTGAGTGAGTGAGTGAGTGAGTGAGTGAGTGAGTGAGTGAGTGAGTGAGTGAGTGAGATTTAATGACATGTCAAAACAAACAGGCCATTTAATTAGTTACCTCTTTCTGACATACACATTAGCATAGAGCGGGCTAACTGTAAAACCTAAAGTCACAAAAAAGTTTCTCATTGACTGAGACACTCGTTGGCCGTCATATGTGACTGTCACTGGTTTGACCACGTACTAAACATGACAATCACCCAACCAATCAATCAACCAACCACCAAACTAATCAATCCATCAACTACAAAACCGACCAACCATCCGACCAACCAATGATAACCCGTTTTATATGTTGCTATGGTAAACATCAACCTTCCTCTAGTGTCTCATCAACTGAATTAGAGTTCCACCACGTTTTGTTTTGTGGCTAATGAGATGACAATCAGATTTTAGTGAGAGCCCGATCGTAAATATTTTATTGACTGAGGCGTCAATGAGTTTGTAATCGTGTTGAGTAAGTAATGTATATTTTGACGTCGTAAATGTCATCCCCGGCCTAATGGAAGGAATTGAATAGATAAAGACACTTGTTTTTGGGGGGATGGGGGCAGATAACTTTGGGGAGGGGGGGGGGTGAGGGCAGATAACTTGTTTTTTTGTTGATAAGTGCAGACGGTTGGTGTTAGCCACTCGTCATAAAAATCTTCGCCGCATTAATATTTCGATGATGAAATTCGTCATAATAAATGCCACTTTGAACGTCATCAATAAATTAATATAACTTAATTAAGTGAAGTTTACTAATTTTCTCACAAGTTTATTGCTGGCTTTATTCTTTTTCTGCTAAATAATGAGTGTAAACAAATTAATTTCTGTTTCCATCAACTATGATGGATGACAGCCGCCATCTGAGTTTATGTTAATAATTATCTTTGTGATAAGGCTGTCAAGAATAATGATATCATATCCATCACTCAGCTGTCTAATTGGATTTAAAATATATAATATCTGAGATGTTGCTGTATAGTGTATTAGAATGCCCTTTTTAATAGTAATTGTGATTTACCTATAATAAATCTATAGTATTGTTCTTATTATATTTATGTGTAAAATTGTTTTATTTTTATTTTTACAGGTATGTAAACAGTTAGTTAGGATGTTGATGTTTGTTGGTGCTAACAGTCATAGGTGATTGATCATTATTAAAAGGTAATTGTGTGAGTGTGTGTGTGTGTGTGTGGTGGTGCGTGCGTGTGTGTGCGTGCGTGTGTGTGTGTGTATTCTTTGGCATAGTGAGTATCCAGTTTTAATACCACGCCTTTGGCCTATCCACACATAAATATGCACATTTATGTTTGTCTATAGCAGGCGAGCGCCAACACACACACACACACACACACACACACACACACACACACACACACACACACACACACACACACACACACACCACACACACACACACACACACACGCACACACACACACACACAAAACAGAACACTAATCCATATCACATGACTGTCACGTGATGTAAACCATGCCATTTGTATGCTAGTGTGACACATCTTTTTAGTTTTCTTTCCTGTCATGTGTCAATAATATTCCATCAAGATCACGTCATTCTGTCTGTTAGTCACATTTAAAGTGTCACCGATATCCGCCATATGCATAAGGTAATCCAGAAGTGGCCAACCAACGTCCATCATTTGAAAATCATGATGGTGCCTAAACTACTTGCCCCTTCTGACAAAGAGTCTTTTACAAACAGTGCTAGTTGACTAATTTAGTTTTTACCAAAGGCCATCCTTGATTTAATTTAAAAGTCGGAAGTGATAAACTCGCTTGACAGATGACACCTTACCTGGTGGTAATATTATTAAATACGATTGTTTTTCTGTCAATGCACCAGAAAGTTGAATAAAGCACCGAGCCCCAAAATGGCTGTCTAAATTAGCTTAATGTTCCATATTACGGCGTTGGGTGTTTTTTCCTCTTTTTCACATTTTGTGATCCATACTGAGAATGGCTGAGAGTGAGGTTCTTCATGATTTGTGTCTTCTGTCCCGTGTGCCATCGGGGGAGCCATAAAGACAAATGAATATAGATTAACTTGTACGAGTGAAGTCTTTGCTTGCCCTATTTGTTACCCCTAAGGATATAAACACCCAGTGCCAATTTCATAAATGCCATCTCCCCTCCACCTCGCTGTAGGGTCGGTCTCCCGATTTCTGTTTGGGCTTTGCTTTGTGTCCCCGTTCATCGTGCTTTTAGAGCTCCGTGGATCGATGGCTTCAAACACGCAATCAAGGATTGCTTGCATAGATCATCTCTCCGGCCGTGGTGCAGGATTTAGCAATCATAAGCCGAGCAGTCTGCTCATAAACGTCCCAGAATGTGTTCCTCAATAGCAACATTATTACGTTTATTTGTCATGCTTACGCAATTTGTCATGAGGGACCCGGATGTGGCATGCTCTCTAGTAATATGATACGCCGCTCAGTTAAAATCACGTTTGACAGGATGAGCTAAAACTTGTTAAGAGCCAAAATGAAATTATTGCTTCTGGCATCCATTGTTATTAAGATATTTGCTGCTTGGCAAATTATGTTTGCACGTGAGCTCTGCCTTAAAGAAGGGATGTATACCATTTCTTGAAGATGGAAGACGGACATAGTCTAGGGAAGATGGAAGGAGGGGGTGGGTGGAAGGACTATTTTCTGATACTAATGGGATTTAGCAGTATTTTCGTCTGGAGCATTTCTTTTGTGGTTGTTTTGTCCTGGATTTAGTATACTATGGTGTTCTTGTGTTTTATGTAATTATCAACTACCTATAAAAGATATAGCAGCAAATAAGATATGTTAGCAATTTGTTTGATGTGATTTTCTGTTTTCAGTTTATTCAGGTAAGGAATTCAGTGCTGACGAAGTGATAACAAAGTGTGTGAAGGATGGTTTAGCACAATTTGTTTTGTTTTTTATAACAAATGCCTAATTTGTCATATAGAAACAGCTTCGTCAACTGGTGGCCCTCATTGTTCGCTAAACTTATTTCCCCGCCATCCGTCTGTGTGATTTGTTTTGAAATAGTAGACATCCTATATGGTATAGAATGCGTTTATTTTAAGACAACCCTTTATCCCGATGAGGACATCCGGCATGATGACGTTTAACCGTACCATTATCCCGTGCCTCTCTGGCAGTCTTCTGGACATCACCCGTGAGAACAGAGTGGAATAGGAATGGCCAATTCTTCCTCAATTTTCATTTAACGTTTATCAGGACGTTAACTAGTGGAGACTAAACCTTGTCCATCTCATCTTGTTTCATATACGGCGTCACTAGAATAGACACCTTCGGGATAACTGTTCTCCGGACATCAATCTATCAACATTAATGTTCCCGGTAACCGCTCAAAAGAACATCAACATTACTGATTCTGTCTCTCTTCCCTCTCCTCCTCCTGATAAAAGCCGTTAAAGCCAAATTAATCCGTTGTCATTAAAGCTACGGCGGGCGGGGGGTGGTGTGGTATTTTTGGGGATAGACTTACAACACGGAGTTGAAACTCTTCTGGATATTTTAAGATATCTCCGTATTTTATGTTTAATTTTAATATTTGACCTTCAACAACAAGATGTAAGTTAACTGTAATAGCCAGCCGAACAACTGTATATGCAGACTTTCCGTCTGGTGTGTGTGTGTGTGTGTGTCTTTTGGCTTATTGTCGCTGTAAAACTGCAGTAAAACATGGATTTAGTGTGCTGGAGTGGCTTACAATGGACATTTATTGGCATATTTTCCTAGACCAGAAACACATGGACCATACGTGAGCATGTTATACAGATAGTAATTAATAACATCAGATGTGTTTATTTGATTCAAACGTTACGGTTGTCTCCTCATCCTGGTCCTTACTCAAAAATTGAATAAGTTGACTCACTACAGACGTCAAACATTTAATAAAAGTAACTCTCTCTCTCTCTCAGATGTCCATAATTGTGTAACTATTTGTTATCCTGATGTTTGATGCTATTTGGTTTATGTTATCCCGACTGATCACAGCAACTCACCGTATTCTAAATATGTAGCTAATACACTGTTGACCTTGTCAACCCAGACCACCTCCGTCATCACTCCCCCCCCATCCAATCCCCACCTCAGAAATCCTCCCCTAATTAATTTTGTCTCCGCTCTGATTAAGAACATTTTCTCAGAGGCGTTAATGAACCAATGTCTCGGTGACGGTAGATGGCAGCAGCTGTGGTGGTGTTTGGTGGTGGGTGCCCTCCGAGTTCGAGTTGGAAGTGGTTGACGCTCGGCGGCTTTTTCTTTTCACCGAGGATCATCATCGGTGGCTTCGGTGTAATTGAAATTCGGCCATATGCATGAGTGTCTTTGTTGGGCTCGGTACGGTGTCTGTAAATGCTCTGCCACCATGGCTGTTCAGGAATCTTAATGACGTTTCGGGCATGTTACTCCTAATTGACACCAGTCCCCGGAGGTTTCTTGAAATGGCCCTGGCGCCGAGCAGGGGTGAGGGTTTCTTGTTGATCCACAAATGGGGGACACCAGTCGTGTGGATTGGTTTAATTAATAATGACACTGGGACCCCAAAGTGGTGTGATGGTGCTTTAAAGTAATGACCCCTAGGAAAACCCCAAAAAAGTCATGTGATGGTACATTAATAATGACACCAGGACACCAGTCATGTGGTAGTACATTAATAATGACACCATTGGTGTGATGGTTCATTAATAATGACGCTAGGACACCAATCATGTGATGGTTCATTAATAATGACGCTAGGACACCAATAATGTGATGGTTCATTAATAATGAGGCTAGGACACCAGTCATGTGATGGTTCACTATTAATGACACTAGGACACCAATCATGTGATGGTTGATTATTAATGACACTTGGACACCAGTCGTGTGATGATTCATTAATAATGACACTATTCGGATCCAGGGCTTAGACGATGTTTCGGTTTAAATAAATCGTAAATTTTGTACGGTCACTGTTCATCTCGGATTAGTTTGACTTTAATGTCGTTAGCTGACTGAGTGTAAAGAATCTCCCATTAATAATCTAATTGTTATATAGCTCTTGTACATAATAATTATATTCTCAAGTTCATTTTGGGTGTTCATAACAGGGATTAGCAAGGGTTTCAGTGCATCAGTCGGGTTATTTTGTTATCTTGCATCCGTAATCTACTCGCTGCCTTTTGGTAGAAATCTGATACTTATCTGAAGGAAGGCTGCGTTATTTGGGAAAGTTTTTGAATAAGGGATTCCCTTCAAGACAATGCTTGGAATGTTCTCATTATTCAGAATGGTTGCTAGTTTTTCCGTGATGTTGTTTGGGCGGCATTTTCGTAAACTATCTCTTTTTAATGAGCCGGTCTGCAACACAAGAACATCTCAGGGGATCCATTCGTTTCTAATTTAGGCCTGATTTTATTGCCAGTCCAGTTTTGCTATCCGGTCGAGATCAACGTGTTGTTCTGATGCTATCTAAACGGCAGATTTATCTCCCAAGATCTCATAAGAGGTTCGCTCCGAAGATGACACCTTTTGTTATTCACACGACGCTGAGTGACAATAGAATATCGGAGTTGAGCTATAATCTAGGTCGCCATCTTGTGCGGCTCAGCTGAAGTAGTTCTCTGGACAAACAAGCAATTTTTGGCGTTCGTAGTTTGCTCTTGGATGACGGGCGTAAATTGTATGGATTGCCGCCGAGCTTGGATATTATGTTGTGATGATAAATCCGGGAGAGCCCCGTATTGCTCCTGCGCGTCTGTTTGATGGGCAGGATTGGGGTCACGTGATCATGCGGGATCATTGCCATAGCATGATCACATGACACGAGTCGCGTGATCTATGCTGAAGTAATGAAGGACCGTGACAAGTGTTCCGGCCAAGATGACGCTAATGCTGTCGCTGAGCCGGAAGATTGTGATTGGCTGATTTTGTCGAGTCCGGGTGGAATCATTAACCATGCAGATGACAAGAGCAGTCTACCATATACTTGATGAACTAACTCACTCTCTCCGGATCATTGGTATATTCACTCAGTGAGAATCATTTGTTGCATCCATTGCTTGATCCAGAATTGTTGTCAAGTGAAAATGGCTGGAGATACTCGTAGAATCTCCAGTCTTGGACATTAGTAAAAGATGTCGCTTTGTTGTGATATGTTTATATAACTATGTTTATATATCTTTTTATTCTGTGATTGTTAAGTCAGTTGGATTGACTAAGTGTATAATGTTCACAACTATATTTCATATACGTGAAATTAAATCCATGTGAGTTACTGTGACATTCAGAAGGTCGTAGATTATTTTTAGAAGATTAATGAATGCTAATTTTAATGACATTTATTTAATCTCAGGCCAGTTATCCATAATAGCTGCTTGTATATTGTCAACTCAGAATAGGGCCAATTACCAACAACAATTAACATTTAGTTGGCATCAATGTTAGTTAATCTGTCCATTGCAGAAATGTGTCTATGATATTGTTTTTAGTAGCCCAGTTGGTTATTAGTTGTGTATTAGCTGCTGTAACCAGGACAACGGTTTTGATTTCACCATATAAATACTCCGGTGTAAGTTGAGGTGTGGTGAGCATATCCCAAGGCAGCAACATCAGATTGCTCAAAGCTTTCATCCAACATTGTTATCCAGTTATGGTAACGAAGCGCTGTTTGGGAAGTTCCTCCCCCATCTTCCCGTATCTTCCTTTGTCAATGACATTATGAACCCTAAACCCCCCTTCAGCCTTACATAAAACCTAAGGAGCCTGCTCTGTAGATGTCGTGTTTCAAGTGATTCATTAAAGGTTCACATCTTTGCTTTTTGCTGTATTATTATTATTATTATTATTATTATTATTATTATTATTATTATTATGCTTAAATTTAATTGTCCACTAGCATTATATTTAGAACCTTCTTCTTTACATCTCTCAACTGAAAAGAACTATAAATCCTGTTTACATTCATTATTAATCACGCTAATACTTCTAAATATTGTAATTGCTCCGTACTGTTTTGTGATTATTTTAATAATCTGATGGCAATAAACAGTTTTCATTTACAACAACAACAACAACAAAAATAACAACAACTAAGCATTGCTCTAAAGAATGCCTTTAATATTAATCCCATTCATGTTCAGCCAGTTTCCTTTCGTATGTTATTAACCTTTACATAAATTATATTCACAGAAACATTGTACTCGGTTTTTTATTCTCCAAAGAGATAGAGAGAGATAGAGAGAGAGAGAGAGGGTGGGGTGTCCAGTCGTTGAAGAGATTGATGTAAATAGTTAGCCTTTTAAAGAGCAGCAGTAATTTGTCTTTTTCTGACCGTAACATTATATTATAGAGTAGACAAAGTTGTGATTTTGTCATTCCTTTTGGTGAGGTTAAGTTAGTAATGTTAATATTGGCGTTGGACCTTTTCCTCGAATGATTCACCAAAGACACGCTGATAATCGGAAGAAGACCATTGCTCTTATCTTCCGATCAGAAGAAATCAAAATAAAGCCCTTATCCGATGACATTGTAGCAGGCCGGTAAGATATTGGCCATAAATTACATATAGTATGGAAAATGTCCTTAATCTCATGACATTGGTAAACATATTTCTAAGAGATGCTGTCTTATCTTTTTC